>JABFPN010007500.1:0-10237 GCA_022817305.1 Leptoteleia sp. ZL-2020
TGCGTTACACCCTATGGTTGGCCCCGACATGGAAACCCGATCGGGCCCCTGTGATGATACCCTTTCTCATGTTTTCCTAATAGGGACCTTATATGGCCCTGATATGGCAAACCTAGGTAGGGCTGTATATGTGATATCCACGTAAGGACCATACCACTAATGTGGCATGCCACGAAAAATTTTTACTAGGGACTGTAGCAATCCTAAATTAAACTTTATGTTTTAAAGAATTATATGTTTACATTCGTAGATTTAAACTGGAATCTATTTCATCAGATTTATCATCATAAGATCGCCGAGTATAAGTCTCTGTTGTTTCTCACAGAGCAACTCAAGTTGACTTTAAGCAAAAAAATGAATTATAACGATAGTTTAGAACCCCCACGCATTTATAAAGCTTCTCATACTTTAAAGATAAAAATAGACACTCTTATTTATTCTTATTTTAAAAACCTGTATAATTTACAACTGTCATTGATTTTTGAAATTTAATTTAAAGTAGCCTGCATTCAAATGCCAGAATTACTTCATTTGACATTAATAGATTATTTATTTATATGGTTAACTCTAAAATCAACATTTACATTTCCTTGCGAATATTTTAAAAGTCTGAATAAGTTCGAATGAGACGTACCCACGCAAAAAAAAAAATGGTAAGAAACGGCCCAATGTTCATCGACCGTTAATCGACACATCATCAACCCCAAAAATAAGTTTTTACATTATTATAATAATTTATTTTAAAAGAGTTAAAGGTAGTTCCAGTACCAAATATGTTTAACCTTGAGTGTTAATTTGCACGCTTTCATTACTGCAAAGCTCATTACTCAAATTTAATTATTCTTCAAATCAAAGTGGAAAAATTAAAGCGGCGAATATAGGTGGATGTTAGGCAAATCATCCCAAATGGATGGACTACTATTTTTTCATTCATCCCGTGAACATTATTCACATCGCCATCAACCGTAATGCGATTCATTCATGTTACCGTGAAATAATGGCGATGGCCTAAATGCATTAATTACATTGCCAACAGAATCCGACTTTTCACCGAGTTTGATTGATAAGTATTGCGCTTAATGAGAGAAGAGTGCATAGTGCTGTTGATATAAAAATAAGAATTACACCACGTCTGCCAAAGTTCCCACAAAACTGTTTTCAACGGCAGCCTCGCGATCCCAGTCGTCTTTTGCATTGGGCTCGATCACTTTTATAAGCCGAAATTCTGAAACATTTACAACACGCTCTCCGCTCTTTCTCGACTAACGCAAACGCCGGCTGCATTCTTACGAAATCATCATCCACCAATCCATTAACTCTTTTGTCAAATATCAGAAAGCTGCAGTGACGAAACGAGTTTGCAAATGTGAAAGTGCTAAAATATTCACGTTTCATCGTTACGAATGCATTGCAACAATATTTTTTTGCAGCGCATTCTAATCATTTCATTATGTCCAAATGATAGCATTTCCCTTAAACATTGCTTGAGACGTGTGTTTAAACATTCTTAAAGATATTACAAATTTATTCGCGTTAATTGGAGTACGTTAAGAGAAATTTACTAATAGTTGCTACTATATTTTGTTATAATTCAAGGATATGTGTGTATTTATATAGTAATCCCCACACCGAAAAAAAAGAATTATGAAAAATAATAGACTTTCTAGTAAACATGCCGGATATATTTGACTCATTTTAAGATATATATCTTATACACATGTATATATAAGTATATACATATGAGGCAGTATATTCTGCTCAAAATGAATATTTTTCATTTTCAATGTTATAATTCTAATTTACGAACCATATTGGTTTATGTCCCATTGCAAATACATAAACGCAACCGTTCAAAATCTATTTCAATCGCCGTAAATAGTAATGAGTCAATAAGAAAAAAAGAAAAAAAAAACTGCAATAAAGAAAAAAGCCGGCGCGCAAAAATTGATGAAAAACCGCAGCGACTGGGATGGCCTTGTGTTACTTCTCAGCAGCGTTCCACCTTAGACGAGATCGGGCACTATTTATCGTAATTTAGTAGGCGTGGAAGTAGAAAAGTTTTGCGGAATGCAGTGCCATCTGACACTGCAGTGTAATGGCATTTTCATTCGGCAATTCCGCACAATTTATAACACTTGCGTAAGCGAGCAGCGTCTAAAACCCTTTCATCCTCGAAATAGAAGAAAGAGGCGGCCGCTCATTTCGACCAAAAAGATATTATCTCGCGATGCGAAATATCCGCCGTCATTTTCTCATGATAATTTGCAAATTGGTATGCATTCGGAGTCCCGTATTAATTCGACGAAACGTTTCCGCATGAAAGATTCATGAAGACAACGAATTTCGTACCACTAATTGAGGGGAGATAAAATAAATACGGTTGCATTAAAAATGCGACTTCGATTAAACTTGGCCAGGAGTTGAGCAAGATTATGAGAGAAATTATTGGGTTACATTTTCAATTAGACTGCTGAACGCGCGTAATCACGGCAGTTTCGTTTTGACGTCCGGACGTTCGGTTGCGAAATGAAATTTCGTACGTTAGGGCCTGCGCAACCTTATTACCGCCTTAATTTGTTTTTATTAGTTTATTATTCCCCCGGCATCTTTTTAAGGCGACTCCCAGTTTCGATATAATCCGCGAAAAGTACGAGTATGTCCATATTGCGCGCCGGTGCGGTAACATTTTGTTGTTACGATAATGTTAAATAATAAACAGCGATCACTGCGCGACGTTAA
This sequence comes from Leptoteleia sp. ZL-2020, assembly GCA_022817305.1. Lineage (NCBI taxonomy): Eukaryota > Metazoa > Arthropoda > Insecta > Hymenoptera > Scelionidae > Leptoteleia > Leptoteleia sp. ZL-2020. The sequence continues at coordinate 2,740 of JABFPN010007500.1, forward strand.
GTAGAATATCTCCGTTTTAACTCGGACTTGTTGCAAATATTTTTGCAAAGCGCGTTATTTCACGGTACATTTAAGGGGAACTCTGCGCAAAAAATGATCATTTTCATCAAAACATTGACTATTTATATCACAATATTAAAGTCGATAAAATAATTTTAACTGTACATGTACCAGATGTGATAAATTGGAAATTTAAATGGCAAAGAACAATTGTTTTTAATACGTTATTATAGCATTAAAAGCTTATTATTTTACAAACTCCAAAACGATTAAATTCATAATTAAAAATTGTCTCCTTAAATTAAACGATTTACCAATTTTTACCAATTTCAAACGTTACAAATAACAAGTGTAACAGGTGTTTGAAATTAAAATTCGAGTAAAGCAGGAATATTCATTATCCGCGCAAAAGATGCGACACGAAGCCGTTGAAAAATAACAATAACAAACGAAGGGACGCGCGAACTGCCGCTAAACGAACACCTTCGAACTTCCCACATTCTAATAAGGCCCCGCAGCGTGCAATTAAGTTGAAATAAGCGAGCGAGCCGGCAGCCGCGGGAGCCTCGTCGCGCCAACATATAAATATATATATATAGATAAATATAAAAAATAATAATAATCCAAATATTTATAACCGCGGCCGTAAATCCAAAGAAAGTACGCCGGCCGGGTTAGAGATTTTTCCGGCTAACAACAAGAGCGAGGCGAAATTGACCGTCTGCCCCGTCTCTCATTTGCCGCCGCCTCGCCGACTTCTTTGTTTCTCAATCAGCATCGCCGCGCCGACCGCGAGACAAAATAATAATAACAGCCCGCGGAGGGAAAAGGTGCAAAAGGCTGCTCGCGCGCGCGCGCGCGCACGCTCCACTTGAGGTTACGCCGGCTGAAAATTCGCGCTCCTCGGTTCGCGTCCTCTTCTTCTTCTTCTTCTGCGAAACAGATGCTGCCGAGTGAGAAGCCAAGGACACGCGTACGCGCGCGTTTTCAGGTGTTCTCGGCCGAGCCGCTCGGCTGTTTTCAGCGGGATTTATGGCCCCGGCCGCGGTAGTATTTCCTGACCGCGCGCGGGGCCCCCGAGAGAACGACGGGGCCGAGCCGTGCTCCGGGGCGGGCGGGCAGAGGGCGCTCGCTCGGCAGCGAGCGAGAAGGACCGCCGCCGCGCGGATTCATCTTGTTACACTTCCTCTTGTCTGTGCGAGCGCGCGGCCAAGAGGGCTCGCGGGATCGTGCGCCGCGGCTTAATAGTTTCCACGTCGTGCCGGGCAACCTCGTGAACCGGGCAATAAATCCTATCGAGGAGCTTATCGAGAGTGCCGCTGATTCGAGCGCGGGACGCCGCGCAAAAATGGAGACGGGAAACCAACCCCGTGAGCGCGCGGCGACGTCTCCGATATATAAACGACGGGAGAAAAAGTCAAGCGCGCAAAATGCGCCCCGCGGATCGTTCGATCTCGCGCGCACTCAACGATACTCCCCCCGTCAGCTTTAATTAATAATTAGCCCGCGCATTAGTCGCGACGCGCCTATCCACGGCCGACGTTTCGCAATCGCGCGTTTTCGAGATAATTATGTTGGCTCGGGTGGCAGGGCACCACGGCTCGCTTATCTTTTCTCAATTTCGAATAGTTATCGCCGCGTTGTTGCCGTGTGAAATCGCGCTGCTTATTTTCCATTTATCCACCCGACGCGCGCGGCCGCGATCGTTCGTCCCGCGCGCTGATAATTGTACACATTTTACCGCGAATTAAAGTCTGATCGTTATCTCGCCTCAACCCGGTTGACCGTGCCCGGTTTGAGGGTAATGTTCAAAAAAATAATTAGCCAGATGTCGCGTCGGTCTGTTCCAATGTTCCGCAATATTCCGTCGCCTTCTTTTATTTTCGTTATCAAGCCGCTGACAATCCGGCAACCCGCGATACGGCATTAAATACGACGTGCTATAAAATGACTTTACACAAATGTTGTAAAATAGCATTGGGCGGGAAAAAATCGCTTTCGCTAAAATTTCCGATGCAACGCGTGATAAGTGAACAGTTGTACTGGGTATCGAAACACGTCAGCGTCATAAAAATTATCGCGATTGTTAACATTCGACTGTCCTTTAAAGGGCATTTGACAGCGTTGAATTTTTGTACCCCGGACAATTTATTCCCCAAATTTGCAATACGCGTACTTGAAATGTTAATGACGGCAAAGGCTTCGGTGGATTCGATAAATTTTGCGCATTCGGGTCTTAACAACCGTTTATAAGGTCCTCGTAAAAGTTGATTATCCGTTATGAGTTGAAAACTCGTTTTCATCATCGCCAATGGTTGTGGAGGCAAAAAGAAAATGCTTGCGCGGAATAGTATTACATACTCGAAACCAGGCGAATAAAAATGTTCTCATTGAATTATTACTCCATATAACCATTGTTTTATTGAGTTCGAAACTGTTGCTTTATACCATTAAAAGGAGCCATGTGATACAAGTAAGGTACAGGTACGTCAGCCTACTGTATTACATTACAGTGGGATAATATAGCGGGCTAATTTATTACTTTATCCCACCTGCATCATACCACCACGGTTTAAGGTACTCCGATCTGCTTCGCGCTCGTGAAAGTGGATAATGTACAGATTTTTTTTTTCTCCGTTTACTCTAAAATATGTGTATTGCGAATTATTCCTACGGTTGCTTTCAGTGTTTTAAGATTTGCTAATTAAATACAAATCAAATAGTTGAAATGTTTCTTAATTCCAGTTCCATTATGTTTGTATATTTTTTTTCCCAACAAATAACAAGATAAAGTCATTACTCCGGTGGCAATGTCTGCTGATAAATTTGTAACAGTTTTTTTAATCGATTCGATTAAATTATTTAATAATAATAATAATGATTAAACACATATTGTACCAATATTGAAATTTCAAGATCCGGTAAAAGCTTATTTTCCTTGCAACTTTCAAGAACATTCAAAACACTCTGCTTAGACTTTAAGATATTTTCGTGGAACAATTCACGGTGTCGTGGATGTGCCATTTGGCCAGCGGAGCAAAGTATTTTTTTTTTTTTTACACCACTTACGCGCAAAAGAGAAGCAAACAAAATTTCACTTTTTACTGACACCAGGCTTGCAAAACAACAATACTTTTTTATCGCTGATAAGAAACTCGTTTCGAAGCTTATCAGCATTGTATAACAATGCACTCACACCTTTCTGGCTCGCGGAGCAGTCGTTAGTTCGTAATTTTCTCGAGCACGAAATGACCAATTGGAAAAGAAATTGCCTCCTCGTTCCGTTTATCGTCTGCCAAATTCTCGTAAGAACCGACCTCACTTCCCGTTAGAGAAAAAGATTCTATACTGAAACATAAGGTAGGGATAAAGTTTGCCTTCAACTGAACGTTCAACTAATGAACTAGAGGTATCATTTTTGCCACATTTATTGTAGAAATATTTAAATTTCAAGTGAACCCTCACCCATATAGAAAAATCAGTATTATACCGGTATCGTTGGCTGGTTGCCAATACATAAGTGACCGTTAGCGTAACACAGACACTAAACTATTGGGAAAATTTAGTTCCAACGATTACTCGACACTTACTGATACTGTTCCAATACCTGGCCGTTTGTTAATTTCTACATAAGCAGTAATCAACATAACATTATCCCTATTTTATGATTTCTGATACAGTAAATCTTGTTCCAACCTATTCTTCAGCCTTTTGAAGTTTGCTTGCAGCTCGAACTGCACTTATTTCTCCACTTGTGAAATAAAATTTATCCAAGACACTTTTACAGATCGCAAACGATTTTGTAATTTATTCCGATCTCATATAGGCTATAGATTATCGGACTGCCCTGTTAAATGAGACCATAACTCATTATGAAAATGAATATTTATTGTTGAACGTGAGGCAAACGAGTGACGAAATGCACCCTTACGTGTTTATAAATCAGTCCATCACGGAGGCCGACGATTTGCAGGTAATAAAGTTGTAAGCACCTCCGCGGACTATACTTATCGATGGTATTTGCGTTTCCCTTTCATGACGCGTTTGTCCAGCTATTGATGGAAGCCTGGCGGAGCGACGGCCTGCAATTTCCATTTCCCGACAACCCAATTAGTCTTTGTTACCTATTGGAGGACGAGCTCATCGATTCGGACAACATTATGGCCAACTTTGCCGTTTCGCGGATCTTCAATTTCCATCGCAAGCTCTGCCCCATCAATCATGTAAGAGAGAGAGAGCCATTTCTTTTTTTCACATAACTAGGTACTAGTATTCGGTCACGTTTAATTGATTGTTCATTCGCAATAATTGAAACAATATCCAAACTATACTTTGCAAAAATTATTAATAAATGTTAAGAATGTGAAATTGATTGTTGAGATTATTGAGATATCAAAATTTTGTTGTCCTATTTTCCTTTCTAAATTTTAGTAAAAAAAATTCAAGTTGAATGATGTCAATAATCAGTTAAGTATAATATAAGTTATGTAATCTCAGTTGAGATGATATATTTTAAATATTTTGTGAGAAGAAAGAGGTCATGTGTACATGACAAGATTCGAATATTCCAACAAGGAAAAAAAAAACAAATTTTTGTGCAATACAATGCCTGTCAGAAACAGGCAATAGATTAACAATAAAAAAATGAATTGTCTAAAATGAAGAATATTTATCTAATTATATTTAACTTAGATATTAAAAAAAAATTTATTGCTAAACATGTAAATATGTTATTAAATAAATATATTTAAAATTCATGGCATTTGTTCGTAATCTTCTCTATCTCATATTACTATCGTAATTTAACATTGATTGCTTAATTATGTTGCTCTTTTTTCACTTACGTTAATTAATTGCCTATTACATGATTGCCAATTTCATCAATTTGTTGTCAATCAATTAACGTTACCGTTGACCAATATTTTTGAAATTCAAAAGTTAATTGACGCTACGTGATCTATGAAGTTCCACCACTGTCAATTACACATTTATCCTGCCGACAGACTAACTAAAAAAAAAAATAATATAAAATATCGTTTTTAAATAATTTGTTTAAACACTGCATTTCAAAGAGTATTAAAGTAACTACAAAAAAAGAGGAACTTTGACCGCGGAAAATGTTAGTATAAAATATATATAATTCGGAAAATTGAAGCTCGGGGCAACTACCGGTGTCCGATATGAATCTATAAAATCTTTTTGCGGCAATAAATTTAATGGCTAACGAACGTCATCGAAAAAAACTTGACATTAGTTAGACGTTACGATATCTGACCGCGCCGAGTTGCTTATGATATTTTCGTGTTAGTTTTTATAACGTCGACTAACGGATCCGCGCATGTGAATCCAGACATTCCTCCTCTGTTCCAGGCGTGCGCCGCGCGTAAACTTTTAAAAAGTTCGTTAAATCAATAACGAATCCTTTCGCAATTACTTCATGCTAAAGATAACAAATCGAAGGACAGACGAATTTTCTTTTTCTTATTATTTTCCATTCTTTTTATTATTATTATTCTTTGTACCAGAACAAATTTATCACACGAAAGGTCAAGTGGTGCTTAATTCGAGTTCACGGAACGATTTCCTCGTTGCCGCATTATTCCGCCGTGAAATAAGTTACCGAGGCTAATTATTTGAAACGTGCAATCAGACTTAAGAGGACTGGCGTGGGGAGAGGAAAGAGGAGGGGGGAGGGGGCAGAATGGGTGGGAGCTCGGTGTTCTTAATTGCGCACGATATTTCAAATCTGTAATGATATCCGAATCTCGCCCGCAATCATCATCAATTCCGAGCGGTCCTAATTATCGGCTACCATTGCGTCTACTAAGTGGCCTCCATTATTGCAATTCATTGGTTTTCGGGTCGCTACCCACGTTACCCGTCCGCGTGATAAATTTCCAACTCTTTTTCATTGATCGCCGAATATTATTTATTGCCCCGTTGGCCGCGCGCTGGAACTAATCAAGCTTAATGAGACGTACGTATCGCGAGTTACAAATCACTCGGGGCCACGGACATCGCGGTTATTAATTGCGCCGACTTTCCAAAGCGCGCGTAAGCCCCCGCTAAATCGCATTACGCACAGTAGCTGAATAAACTAGACGCGTCGTCTCGTGGCCGCGCGCAACCGATTAAAGCGCGTAAAAATATTTCGTAGCCGCTTCAAACTCTCGCTGCCGCGCCGTTCACTACGATATTTATCGGACATAACGGGGCCCCGGGATTCATCTTTCGGTCAGTCAATGAACTTTTGTCATAAATTGTCCGGGATCATTCGGACGATCGCGCCCGATTTGGGAGAGCCAGCCGAACGAGGCTCGCTTCATTTTTCAAGTGCCTTTAATGATGCGACGACTTTAACGCGTTACCTAATTGGATAGTTGGTAATTGGCCCAAGGCCGGGTCGATTTTGGTACCGAGTACGTCAGTTGTCAAATTCCAGTGGGGATATTTGCGTAACGACGTAGTAACGACGTAATAACGAGTTTGAGATATGATTGTTCGTTGAAAATTTTAGTAATTTTTCCAAAAAATTTGGTACAATGTTTGATTAAAATGAACCAAATTAAGCAGAAGTAAATGAATTGACGAAATGGAGTTTTATTCCACGTTGTTTATGCACTAAAAAATGGGATATATATTGAAATGTAATTTTGCATTGTAGGGTGCTTACAGAATTGCCCCCTTCTCTCCGCCACATCGCTTCAGTATGGAGAAAGACGTTGGATGCGACATCTTTCGCTTCCGGGCAAGTTTGCTAAAATGTGAATATGTAAATTCGATCATGGAACGGTGTTGGGTGCTAATAAAAGCCGATATGAAAATATCTATAATGGCTGATTATTGCTCCGAGGAGGCGGAAGAGCCGACGACCGAAGAAGTGACAAAAAGAACGAATCCGAGATTAAAAGAGGGAATTGGTGTCCACTTTGAAATTTGATCGCACGACAAATGAACGACCTTCTAAAATGTTTTCTTCTGATTAGTTCGTTACTTTAATTGGACGAAAACGTGTACATTTTTATGCACCGAAAGAAAAAACTTTTAAGAATTACTGTGCTGTAATCTTAAATCGAAGACGTTTGTACAATATAGGAAAAATTACCAATATAGGAAATTGTAAAAATTATGGTAAAAAACACCAAAATATTTGAAAACACCTTTGACCAATATATTTTGCACCTTTGGCTTTAAATTCTGTAAATTATTTTCTTCAAAACAAATAATTTTGTGCTCTTGCATAGAAATGGAATAAAACATATTTTTAAAATACAATAGAAAAATTATTGTGCTTGTATTATATAAACAAAACTGATACACGATTAAAACTGGAGATTCAAAATAAAAACGTATAATTCGTCATTTTTCTCACTGCACGGAGAAAAATGTTAACCAAAATTTGGTTCTTTTTTAGCTGACCAAAATCTTTAGTTAAAATAACCAAATTATTGTTTCAATAACAAATAATTTTGGTTGAAGTAACTAAAAAAAATATTCT
>JABFPN010007501.1:0-10234 GCA_022817305.1 Leptoteleia sp. ZL-2020
TATATAGAAATGCTTTGTCAGCCACTATGGCTCGACTGTGGCTCCTGGCCGCGTCCCACAGTCGATCCATTGCGGCAACATGTGTGGCTTATTGTGGCCAAGACTGTGGGCTCCCGCATGCCACAGTCTTAGCCACAGTGCTGCCATAGACTCTGCCACAATGTTTTTTCCACGCGGGTATTTAATAAAAACATTGTGCAGTTTTGAAACGTTTCATCAGTCAATGAGATATGGATATAATATATAGATATTAATGAAAACATAGTAATATAATGGTAATATAATTATAATGTAGCAATCAGTCAAAGCGTCACAATAATGTCTCACAACATTAGTTTGCAAATGTTATCGAAAGAGGAAAAATAATTTAATCGATTTGTTGTCTGATTATTCAACTAGAAATTCCGGTTATTTTCGTATAGTTATGAAGTGAATTGAAATACACAGCCAGGAATAATTATTAGATATGTAATATTTAATTCATAAGTATTTTATCTGATGAATAATACAATTTTGGCTAACGAGAGTTTATAATAAATTGTATAATAATTTTATAAATTTAAATGGAATATAAATAAGAGTAAGTAATGAATTATTTATAATTGATCGTCAATTTACGACTGCACATTATGTTATAAATTTTGAAAAATATTCTGTTACATCAATAAATTAATGAATATTCTGTTGAATTAACAAAATAACAAAAATAAAAAAAAATACCGGAAAATTTTTCTTTTGCAACTAGTTGAAAGTTCAAATGAATTAAACATCCAGGAAATCTGCTTAATAACAAGTTAACTATTTATAAAATGATAATTTCAAAATTATAATTATAATTAAGACTTTCCTCACATGTCATTAATCATTAAATTTGCAATTTATAATAGACTGAGTATGCGCAGTAAAATGTTACAACAAAAACGACTATACTATATCATAAGGCGCGTTAAAATATTATATTAATTGTTATACTGAGAAAAAAAGTATAGTAATCCTGGACTCTATGTGTTCCTGTATAAAATAATGCTCGATAATGTAACAAGAGGTACTACAGTTCTAATAATTAGTACTTGAAAATATGACACCATTTACCAGACTGTCTGGTAATGTTCTTAAGGTGATGTTTAAGACCTGCTATCACGGAGTTAGTGCCTTTTATAATCAAAATTTAATTATTTTATATTTCATGATAAACAGACCAGAGTGTCATTCTGTGGACACGAGAGTCTGAATTTGGTTCAAAAAAATATATGCACTGATGAATATTCTCAAAGAATATGTAAAAATGTAGAAAAAGAATATTAAAAATTAGAAACCAAGGGATATCACATTTTAATAAACTGAATTCTAATTTTTAACAAACTGTTTGTTACATGTTTTGTCCATTAGGTGTCACTATTCAGTGTCTCTGACCTATGCCGTTCATAAAACAGAATGTCAAATTGTACAAAACTATATATGAAATAACAATTGTTAATAAATTGATTTAATAAATTGTCATAATTTAGTTTGCAATATAATTATATTCTACAAAAATACTATCTAAAATTAATCAAATATATATCAGATTATCAAAATTATTGTTTGCAAGCGGATAATAGTTATTAATATGCTGATAGTATAATATTTTCAATCTTTTCTCGTATCAGCCAAATAAGAATGATTCATAACATGACTTTACTTTAGCGTTGTTATAAAGTAAAGTAATTTATGTTGCAACTTTTTTCCGCGTGTAACTCTCATTAAAACAATCAAGAACAAGTGTGTTTATTAAAAAAAATTATTTGAATATATGTTAAAAAGACGACTGAAATTGATTGAATAGGAAGCGATTGAATGACGTGCGGTTGAGCTCAAGTGTTTGTATTAGTGGGCAGTAGGTCGAACAAAAGCGTTTATGCTCTACTTTATCCAGGCTGGCTCGCCTTAATTAAACCGACGAGCGTTCCATTCGTGAGGCGAAGGCATGTACGCACCCGGGAGCCCCATGCCCCGTTCGCGGCTGATTCGACTCGAATCTTGTTAACTGCGACAATCTCGCCCTCATTAATGGCGCCAACTTCGAATCGCAGGGATTATTTACGGGAACCGATAAGTGTTTTAAGGGCGGCTAGGCCCACCGCTTTTCATACGCGACAATAGGCCGGCCGTTTCCGAGCCCGGCTAAATTAGCCGCGCTCAAAGCGTCGCCGAGGATTTGGGATTGCGCGCGCCTACGCTGCGGGAATGTCTGCGAAATCTGACGTTTACATACCGCGCTGTATTATGCATGTCATTCATCTCGGCGCTCGGGGAAATCTACTTTGGGTAATAATACTCCTGTTGTCCAGGATCAGCTCCGCTCAGATTTGTCATTTTAAATGTCTTACATTGTTCACTTACAATTTATATCAACCTAAGGAGATTCCGTCGCGTTGTACATGCAATAGTATTTTACATATGTTTTATTATTGTAATGGTCATTTTCCACGGAAACGGAAACGAGAGAATTCGTCTATTCCGAGATTGCTTTCTGTTGAGGAAATTTCAAAAGGACTTAAAAATGGTTTGTGTAGTAAACTGAGTTCGGAAAGCCTTTTAAAATGTTTGCTCTACACCGGTAAAACTTGTCTACTAGCAGAGTAGGATTACTGGAGATTTAAAATTTGCATTTGATGGTGTGATTAAATTCCCATGCAGAAAAAAATATTTTGGTATTGGGCTGGAATTAGTCCCGCAGCTTGCAGTCTGGAAATGGAATAGATTTAGTCTGGTGTAGGCAAATGTCTAGAATAATACAGACGTACTAAATTCAGAGCTTGGATAGGGTGTAGAAAATGTCTTGCTAAACAAAATTTTTTATTCATCCAAGATTCTAAGTTTATAGCTAGACATTTTCCATACTCTTAGTTATAATCTTGCAATTTTCTTTTGCTCTAGACATTTTGCATGCTCTTTTTATACTCTTTCCATACTCTGAATTTAGTCCAACTGTATTATTTCTCCAGACACCCACCAGACAAAAGTTTGGTCTGGATAATGGATATAATCCAGACATTTTCCAGATTAACTCCAGACCTATGATAGATTAAATCCATACCATTTCCAGAATAATTACAACTTGATACCAGATTAATTCCTTTCGCGCGGTTTATACATACCTTACCTTTTATTTGGGTCTAGTTGGGAATTGCTCGGTATGCAACCGCAATTGGTTTGCATCAAAAGCTTGGTTAAACCCAAGTTTTCGGTTTTGGTCAATGGATTTCCGGCTTAATTTATTACTTGATAGTTATTAATATTGACAGTTAGTCGTTGTTCGATTATTAAAGTACTTTTTGAATAACGTTTCCTTGATTTATATATTAAGAAAAAAGTAATGGTAAAATTTAAAATATTTTATGCTAATTTTATGGATAAGTCCAAAAACTAAAAACTTTTACTATTAATAATACTAAACGGTATAATCATAAAAGAAATTTTTAGTTGCTTTGTATTAATATCTACTATACGATTGTTAAATTTTACTATTATTTATAGCAAAACTAATTATTCTTCTAATATATCCTTAAATTATGACCATCTAATTTAAAGTAACGTAAAATATCTTCAACTAACTATTCCTAAATTAAAGTTTAATATTCATTGTTGATCAATATCCATTAAGGCAGAAATTTTTTGTTTACATGCAGTCTATTTATTTGGAGACTTATAAACCTGGTCAAGTTATAATTACTAGTTTAAAAATGTTCCTATTACTGAATGATTTATTTTTCTTACCCGCTCGAGAGGGGGACTACGCAATAGCAAGACTAAATGAGATGCTCACCTAGAACAGAAAGAAGAAGTACTCTCATTAATGAACCATCATCTATTACCACGGCGTCAATTATCAATTCAATTAAAAAGTTGCGTCAAAAATTCGCCGCAACGTCCAGACTCATCTGGTATCGTATTAAAATAATGCGCGGCATTTAATTTGCAAAGCCTGTCAACGATATTAGTGCAAAATTAATTATAACGCAAAAAGAGGGCGGTCGAAATATTACGATACCTATATTGGGAAAAAAAATGTTAAAAAATTGAAAATTTTCATTGTATTTTGAGGACATGACGGACAATGTTGCAAAAAGTACAACAAAAATTGTATAATGAATTTAGAAATTTGTAAAAATAAATTGAAAAGTCTTTTATGGATTGATTGTACTTTTGCAGGTTTGTCCATTGTGTCCTCGAAGTACAAAAAATTGTAATTTTTTTTTATATTTTGAAGATATAACGGACAAATCTACAAAATTTATAAAATGTTTTCAAGAGACTTAAATATTATGATTGTTCGCTTTATTTTTACAAATTTCTGAATACATTGTACACTTTTTTATTGTACACGTAGAGAAGAGAATTTTAAATATTAAGAAACCAGGGATTGCAAATTTTAATAAATTGTATTCTAATTTTTGGCAAACATTTTATTTTATATTTTGTCCGTTCGATGTCTATCCCATTGCCTATGTCGTTTATAAACCAATTATTGAACAGTTTACTAAAATTTAATAAACAGATTGTTAAATTATATGAAACTACATAGAATGACTATTTTTAATAAACTTATTTAAACAATTTTATTTAATCAGTTTCCCATATTATGATATTCTGCAAGTATAATGCCAAACTAGTTAACTTTTTATTACAAATTAAGATTTTTTTCTCTCAGTGTACTTTTTGCAAAATTATCCATCATGTCCTAAAATTTCAATTTTTTAAAATCTTTTTCCTCAGTGCAAAACACAACCCATTTTATATAGCTTTCGTTTGGACGTCGAAAAGTTAAGTATCCTACGCTGAATTTCTGCAAGAAAACATTCGAGTTGCCTTTATTACTCGGCTTATAAAATAACAAGATTGCCGAAGCGGAGACGCTGCTACAACGTACTGTACTACAACATTTGTTGAGAAGTTGAGATTTTCGAACCGCGGTATAAAACCCGCCCCGTGCTCTTGCCCCGCCCCCCACTCTGACTGCCGGATAACTTTTACACCTCTTCTGCAACTTTTGCAATTGTTCCCTGTTTTGGATCAGCTGTAATCGGCTTAGATGAACTTTCGATGTCGCAATTCGGTTTTTATTAACATAATTTAACATTCTTTGTAATGTGATTTGCCGCCGTATTGTTGTTGATCTAACATTCCTTTTATACTGAAATATACCTCGCAATGAGAGAAAAAAAATATTAATTTTTAATAAAAAGTTTACTAGTTTGGCATTATACTTGCAGAATATCATTGTATGGCAAACTAAATTATAAAACTTTATTAAATCAGATTATTTTCAATTATAAGTCCATGTAGATTTGTTTTCTTTTGTTTGTCATTCATGTGTTGTAATTTGACATTCTGTTTTATGAACAGCATAGGTTAGAGATACTGAATAGTGACACCCAATGGACAAAACAGGTAATAAACAGTTCGTTAAAAATTAGAATTCAGTTTATTAACATTTGAAATCCCTTGGTTTATAATTTTCAATAATCTTTTTTTCTCGGTGCGGAATATTAAAATGTATTAATGAAAGGAAGTTATTGTAAAATTTCAACACGATTTATGCGTTTAACACGATTGTAGAGTTCATGAAAAGTTTGATTTAATCTTGCATAATTATACAGTTGAATTTGATTAGTCACATTGGCGCAATTATTTCAGTTTTAAAGCTGCATTAAAATGTGAATCCACTCTGGTGGAAAAATTTTGTTGATCAATGCTGAAAGAAACTGAAAAATGCTGAAAGGTCCCAATGTTAGTAGTTTTTCAACATTTTTCAGCATGTTCCAGCATTTCTCAACATTTTTTTCACAAGGCCACTGAATCCCCTACCTACAAAGATTTTTGTTTAAAATTATTAAATAAATTAATTTTCTGTATCAAGCATACAGAATATAATTAAAGTCAGAAAATATATTATTTGTATTAATAAAATGAATTATGTTGAATTATAAATAAAGTTGGACATATTTCACTCAGAGAAAAAGACATATTTCACTCAACTCGATTTTATTTGATTCAACTTGGTATTTTTTACAGTATCAACTACATGGAACTATTTTAAAATGTTTTCGTTTCTGGAAATAAGGAGTGACAATTGTTAAAAAACATTTGGAGGAAAATTAAAAATTGCAATTTATTCTAATCTTTTGATTAATTAATATAAAATACAATCGAATTAATTTACTAATACAACAACTGCAGTGGTAGTGAACAGTTCTTCATTGCCACGAGATATGATATTTTTATTCCGTCCGTTTTTTTGCGCAACGATTTAAGATCGTTAGTTCGACCAGCTGTTTGGAAGGATGAAATGTCGAAATATACACTAAAAAGCGTAAACTCCAGCGCGAAACTCTCGGTTGTAAGTAGCAGGCCGATGCTCAAAGCAAACGTTTTATTCCCGTAACAATAAGTAGGGCGGATTGTCGCAAGTTTACAGAACGTTTATTTCCGGAGGTTTCGCTCCGCGTGCCCCGGCGACAAAGCAAAATTCGTTTACTTAAAAGTCGATCGACTTAAAATAAACCAATGATATTTGCCGGGGATAAAACGTTGAAACGGTTCGGGAAATATACAGCAGGTAGTTTTGGAGCGCGGGCGCACTGGCGCGACTGTAATGGTCGCGGATATTTTGTTAAAAGTGTGCCATCTTTTTGCAACGTTCAAATTCTACTTTGCGAAACATTCCGTACAGTTGCTTCAAAAGCGTCTCTATTTTCAAGCCAAATGCCCCTGGATTACCGAGTTCAGAGAAGTATTTCATCTGTAAAGAAAAACGATGACACCGCAAACGTGATACATCGTTTGACGAAAATAAATAAAATTCTTCTGCCACCCGGCAGAATGGAAGACGCTCTCAAACTGATTGTAATGGAAAAAGGACAGGAAGATGCGGAAAAGATGGAACGCGGCGCTCACGTTGGTCGTCGCGTCTAAAATGTTAGATCGGCTGTAAAAATTCGAATAATCGTTGCAAGGACCGTTGGCTCCTATATGTATTAATCTTCCACTAATCTATCGCTATCATTCGTTTCATCATTTTAACATTACATTCAATGATGTAATAAGTTAATGTCGTTAATAGCCCGAAGTGTCCCTAGTAAAAATGTAACATGTATGGTCCATACATGAATTAACAGTTTCATATAAGGAAATAAAAAATTCATATATGCACGGAGAAAAAAACAATATTAAAAATTAAAAACCAAGGGATTTCACATTTTAATCAACTGAATTCTAATTTTTGACAAACTGTTTATTACATGTTTTGTCCATTAGGTGTTGTCACTAGTCAGTGTCTCTAACCTATGCCGTTCATAAAACAATGTCAAATTACACAAATCTACATGGAATTACAATTTATAATAAACTGATTTATTAAATTTTCATCATTTAGTTTGCCATACAATGATATTCTGCAAGTATAATGCCAAACTAGTAAACTTTTTATTCAAAATTATGTTTTAATATACATATATGTTTTTCCTTAATTCATATATGGCCATATATGTTCGACATATGGCAATAATTGATTTCCATATAAGGAAATTATTAAAAGTATATATGGCTAGAATATTATATTATTCATTGCCATATATCGACCATGTCTCGGCCACATACACTGAGAAAAAAGTAATAGTAAAAAAATTGAAAACAATTTATATTCATTTGACGATATCACTGAAGAGTGAAAAATTTTACTATTAAAAATAGTAAAAATTATAATTATCAAAGCAATTTATAGTACTTTTCTACTAATATTTACTACATGACTTTTAAATTTTACTATTATTAACAGTAAAAATAATTACTTTTCCAATATATCCTCAAATTGATACAAAAAATAGTAATTTGTGATATATCTTTTTTGTCAGTGTATGGTTTAAGGAAAAACATGAATTTTTTATTCCTTATATGAAATTATCAAAACATATATGGACCATACATGGACCATATATGTTTCATTTTTACTAGGGGTCACAAACGTGTGTTTTTCTTTTATACACTGTTAAACATTTTTTATGCTTCACTGAAAATTCCTTTCACTTTTATTTAAAATGGTTTTATCTAGAATTAACACTAGAACGACCAAAGCAGTCATTTCTCCTTTCTCCTTCTAACGCACGATACTGTAATTCGGATTGTCCTTGTTTAGAAATTGTCTGGTCGTTCTAGTGTTAAGAAGCAGTATCATACATTTAATGCATAGGCATTTTCAAATATGTATAACTTTTCAGAACGAAGGTTGTATTCAGCTCTCTATTGCAATATAAAATTAAGTAATATTATTTAAATTTTATTAATTCTTGCATTTATATTTGTTTATTCATATAGTTGCTATGCACGCTAAGGTAGATTATGTAAAATATATAAAAAAATAACTGAGAAATTAATTTAGAAATTAATAAATTTAAATTATATTAAATTGATAAAATTGAATACACTGTAACGTTTTTTTTTTTCTTCGCCCAGATGGTACGCCGAAACATGTGTCACTACAGGCGAGTGGCTCGCCGGGTGGCCCGCAGAGAGGGCAAGACCCTGAGCCCGGAGGAGGAGGCCAAAATGGCAAATAAGTTCCTCCAAGAACATTTGTTCACCCTGAAGGGCAGGCAACTGGCGGACGCGAAAATCGTCCGTATCCTAGCAAAGTTCGCCGAACTGGGTTTGGCGGAGTCAGAGGACGAGGAAGAAATGAAAATCACCACCCAGCGGGCTGTCAAGCGGAAGGCAGCCATCGAGACTTGCGAGAAACAAATCGAGGGAATCCTCTCGCGTCCCACCACCAGCAATAAAAAGCCCCGCACGGTCCGAGTCACTGACTCCGACCTGGCCACCCTGCAACCAGGCAGGTGGTTGAACGACGTTGTGGTCGAGGCTTATCTGCAGATGATACAGCAGGCACACCCTGACGTGCTGACCATCTCGCCATCCTTGCTGACAAAACTGTCCGCACAGGGCCCAGAGTCCCTCTCTGGTTGGCTGAAGGACAACAACCTGTTCAGCTTCCGTATGGTCCTAATCCCACGCTGCACAAACAATCACTGGCAGCTCATCGCACTAAAGCCATCCCTCCATGAGATAACGCTACTGGATAGCATTGGGCCAGCCCCCACTACCATCTTGGGAGAGATACTATCTTGGCTCGCCGCCGAGGCTTCCCGCCAATTCGGACTAGCGATTGAGCCCACGCAATGGACCTTGAGCAGCCTCCACGACATCCCGCACCAGCTCAACGGCCAGGATTGCGGGGTGTTCGTGTGCGAGTTCGCGAGACTGCTAGCCCGCGGAGTCACCTTGTCCTACAGCCAGAAGGAGATGACATCTATTCGCAACCGTATCCGCCGGGAGCTCTTCGACGGGGCCTTGGCCCCTAAGTGATGTTTTTCTTTTTTTTTTTTTTTTTTTTTTTCTTTCTTTCTCGTCCATTTTTTTTTTCTCTTTGCATTGATGCGTTTTTTTTCTGTCGCCATAAGCTCGCCGCGCGACGTTTCTTTCTTTTATATTTTTCTGAGAATAAAGCCGTTTTTCTGGAAAGACCCGCTTTTTTCTAGGGGGGTGTTGTAACGTCCTGGGCCCTATGATGCCTGTCGCTCCAATTCCCTCCTCCTGGTCCTGGAATCACCTGCGAAACTTCAGTATAAATTAGTATCATGCTAAATAAAGTCATGAACAAAACATTAACACAACACAATTATTAATTTTAAGTTTATACTCATAAACTGCTTTCTGAATCAAGGCAGATTTTTCTTGTCCCATGTTAATTTTAACGAGTCTTATTCGCGACTCAAAACAGAAACTTTTGTTTATTTCGCCAACCTTGAGTTAGCGTCCCGAAAAAGAACTTTCTAGAACAAATTTTGGAAAATATTTTTGTCAAATTTGGGACAACAAATTTGACATTGAACTCACCATTTATAAGGACGCACCTCGACAGCGGAAAGCACTTCGACCACACGCCTCGAATTCCGCTGAAGGAGTCAAGGTACGTTGAGAAGTCCCTTTGGTCTAGACGAAGAGCTCGCCGTCAGCGCAAGACCAAGGACAGTTCCGCTAAGGTTCGTCCTTGCCCGCTTGAATTGACCCGAGCGACCGCTAGACCGCCGCACTAACACTCCAACGCACTCGCGGCACTTGCCCGCACACGACGGTGAAGGACGCCGATACGCCGAAAAGCGCATCTGCGTCCGGACGACGAGCCGATTACCGGTGT
>JABFPN010007502.1:0-10234 GCA_022817305.1 Leptoteleia sp. ZL-2020
CCGAGTGGTAAGACATGTGACTTATAAATTGTAGGTCGGGAGTTCAAATCAAGGTGGGATTAAAGTAAATTTTTTTTTATATAGAAATGCTTTGTTAGCCACTATGGCTGGACTGTGGCTCCTGGCCGCGTCCCACAGTCGATCCATTGCGGCAACATGTGTGGCTTATTGTGGCCAAGACTGTGGGCTCCCGCATGCCACAGTCTTAGCCACAGTGCTGCCATAGACTCTGCCACAATGTTTTTTCCACGCGGGCGTCCAATCCTCATTTAATTATCTTCTTTTTAATTCAAAATTGTTACATTTAACAATCGCATTTGTTATTTCAATATACCGATGAAATATAAGTTGTGCGTCAGATGCCAAAACAAGATTGCATAAAAATCCAGCAAGCAATTAAAGCAAATATTTTTAATATTTACAGAGCCTTTTACCAACTTGACATTAAAAGTGCACAGTGTTCCTCTTGACCTATTTCGAGTGATTCATATCTACGTTTTACCGTTCCCTGCTTGACCATTTTTGTAATTGTTTAAAGTAAAATATTGTATCGATTTTGTCTGTTTCACAGAATGCACTTTGCATTATCTGACGCTTATATATTGCTTAAGGATACCTCATGTATACTTATTACCAATATATTTAATGATTCTATAGTGACGTTAACGATTAGTAGCAAATTATTAGACTAATATTGGGGCAACATTGGCACAATACGGAGCCAAGTGTAAAAAAAGTGGTAGAATGTATACAATTAATACTTAAACAAAATTTTAAATACTTTTACTGACACCCGATATATAAATATTTATTTTGGGTTACATTTACGTTATATTCCCATGATATTATCAATGGTAGACAGCCAACGACCGATAATTGACTGTACTGAACAAATACCGTGCTGTTTGCAAATTTCTGCATTGTAAAGTTAACATTAAATTTACGTTTATTGAATGTTTGAATTAAAAATATATTTATTAATTCGCAATTGCTCTTAAGGTACTTTATAATTAAACGTCTGCAATATTATGCAGAAAAAGATATTAAAATATTTCATATCTGCCGTTTAAAGAAACTTGTTTATGCATTTAAATTTTATTATATTTAAAGTTCGGTTATATCTGGATTTTACGAGTTTAAACACTCTAATAGAATAAAACGTTTGGCGGCCATATAAACGTTTTTGAACATTGCATATAATTTCACAAACCTTCTATTAAGTTGCTTCGAAGATAAACTAAAAGTTTCGGAATCGGACACCTCCTAAATTTAACAACCTTCAGAAATGTTATACCGAAAACCTTCTACAATTACTCACACATTCCATTCTTCAGTTAACACAAAATAATCGAATCAATAATATGAGAACGTAATTGGATGTAAATCAATCAATGACGTTGTAACTAACATTACGATGATAGATCGTATCCAAGTTCCAGATTTTTGAAAACAAATGGAAACAATTTGACGAAATAGTCCAATAAATGGTCTGAGTAAAGTGGAAAAAAAAAATTCTCTTAACGTTTCTTTCAACATAAGATAAATCTTTATCTATATGTTGTTAGACGAAATAATTTTAGCCCAAAATATATTTAAGTTAAGCGTCTTATTCATAGAATCACCGGATTTCTATGACATCTATTAGTGTAAAACAGAAAAAAAAAAAACTGATAAAAATAGAGAGTCAACAATATAGAGGATGTCTGGTATAGGTCTTGAGTTGTTTTATTGATTTATACTACTGAATATCATAGACGTCCGATGATTGTATAAATATGTTAATATTTTCGTCAATTGAGGCCTAGAATAACAGTTTATGTCGTATGGCAGAAGTATGGGTAATCATACCATTCTAATTGACTAGATTATATTTTTAAGAGACTGATTTTTTCACATAAATAATCTTGACATCAGTGTGGAACGACCTAGACTAATTCCAGATACACAAGTCAATTTTGATCCATACACTGAGAAAAATATAACAGAAAAAATTACTGTTTTTAACTGTATTTGAGCCACATGTCCGTCTTTTAATAAAAATTACTGTTCTTTAAAAGCAGATACACTAGTTTTAAATGTCATATTTATAGATAAAACCGAAATTTTTCCTGTTAAAAAACGGTAATTTTTATCAAAAGACGGACATGTATCTCAAATACAGTTAAAAACAGTAATTTTTTCTGTTATATTTTTCTCAGTGTATTACAAAATACACTGTAAAAAATGCTATGTTGAATCAAGTAAAATCGAGTTGAATCAACTCATTTTCTGAGTCAAATACGATCAAGCTTATTTATAATTTGACACAGCTCATTTTATTAATACAAATAAAGTATCTTTCGAGTTGAATTTACTAATATTAATCATACGTACTTTAAAGTCTATCATTAGTAAAAATGTTCAATCTACCAACAAGCTTCAGTTAAAAATATAATTTTATGTGTAAAAATTATATTAAATTCCTTCGAAGACATTGACTTACTCTTATTCTCAAACTAAACATTACTTTTTCATTAATATTTGAAACAACCGATATTTAACGATAAAATCCTAATTCATAATTTTGCTTTCAAGTATGACACGTTTCAGGTCACACTTATTTCGCAGTCGAATTTAAATCGTAAGAAAACCTTGACGCTGCATTGAATCGCCGTGACGTACACGCCAATTTAGAATATAAACAAACAAAGTGTTTACATTGTAAGCTACTTGAAATAAATGAGAGCGCATTAAGTGCGTTCGAACGCGCCTTAAATAGTTCCGGTGTTATTATTTATCTTTGTTACGTATGGTGACTGATGATGTGGGAACATTCTGATTGGAATGAAGCGAGAATTAGAAGACGCGTTGACGCGAAATTGCGTAATATTTTTACGGACGCGTTAATTTTTATTCATTTATTTCATTGATAAATAAACTGCGATAACAGATCATTCAGAAATGATCGATTGTAAATGATCGATGAAAAATGTACATCGACGTATAATCAATGTTGAAAGAATTGAAAGGAAAATGATTAATGGAAAATGATGAATAAGAAGTGGTCAATGATTATTAATTCGTGATAAATTACAAACAAGACGTTTTGAGTCCAGATAATAATTCGAAAGGGTAAAAGAATTTGAAAGAATAATCATTCATATGTGAGAGAGAGAGAGAGAGAGGATACAATTATGGAAGAATGAATATAGAGCAGGATAGAAATATCGTTTACGTTGTTTTCGCGTATTGCCCGTTCGAAGGATTTCCAAATGGAAATCTCGGATGAATCCAAAATTAGTGTGTTGTTTTCGGGATATATGAAATACGATTAAAACAGATATAATATTCTAAAGAATTCTGACGATTGGTCGGTGAAAGATAAAGTTTTGAAATTGAGACAGTTTATAAATTTAACAGAGATTGGAAAGTAATAAATCCTTGGAGACATAAAATGAAGAATATATATGATTTTCGCCAATGAACACGGAACACTTATAAATAATAATGAAATAATCGTTAGAAATAAATAACAGTAAACACTTTTTACTGCTTTAAAATATTGTCATTTTGTTATTTTACTACACTTTTTTGCGTATGAATTTAACAAAGATTCTTAAAAATATTCTTCCTGGGATTATATTTCTTTCAAACTGCGGCGTCTTTTATAAAATTCAGCTGTTTAAGTTCATGCGTTATTATTTAGTATTCTGCCTTATTATAAAATTTGTTTTTAAAAAAAAATTATACTATAACTAGTTGCTTGTACAATTCTCTAATAAAACGAAATATATTTTTCATATAATGAAACTATATATTTCGTTTTAGTTGGGGTGATATAAACTTGGTTATTCAATAATTATGTTATATTTATAATATATGCATGAATTTTGGTTACATTATATATGTATACATTTTTTGTAAATATATGTTAATTTCTGCAGAAAAAATTATTTACGCTTAACTTCAATCTGCGTACATACAAACAAGCAATAGGTCTTTATGAACTATAAAATAAATTATTCATTCGTGCAAAAATATATAGAAAGCATAAATTAAGAATAATGTTCCGTATTTAAATTAAATGTGGACTTTATTTACAATAAATATTGACATAACTGCAAAGTTAACGACGTAAAATTTAATATTTAAATCATGTTAAATTATTTTTTATGCTTTTAGACTGACTTTGTTTTTATTTAATAATACTACATTAAAATAATTGAAACATTAAATGTAAATATAATAAAAGAATAAAAGCAGAATACGATCTATCGATATTATTACTTTAATAACATTTTTACAAAAAAATGTTTATATTAAAGCCATAGATTTTAATGGACTTATTATATAATAAAAAATATAAGTATTATACCAATAATACAATGAGCCAAAAAAGCAGATTTTCTTTATAATGCACACACACATAATTTTTTTCTTTTTCATTTTTCACTAATACAAGTGATCTGTAAGTATTATATTATTTTTTTTATATAAAAAGTGAAATATATATTTTTTTAAATTAATGCAATATTTAAACATGTTATTTACATGACGATACATTAACCCTCTGAATGTCCTCGTGTGCATAGAAATATTTCAAATCTCTCATGCATGCATGCTATTTGCATACATGCGATAATCGCAATCAGCTATGTCTCAACACATTAAAAAGTGTACGCATACAAACAAACGGCTTGCAGTTATTGACTTATTCTCCCAGGAATACTATGCAGTGCATTTAGCTTTGGTGCTTGAAAGAAACTAAAAGCTTCCTTCAAAAGAAAAAAAAAAAGAAAGAAAATTACTTTATTTTTTATAACTGAAATGGGTCGATTTTTATGACAGCTAACAATTCAAAAAAGGCACACTTAAAAAATTGTGTAGCAATTTCAAAAATGTATTTTTGAACTTATATTCCTTAATCAACAAACATACAATATTATTCTATACCATTAACACTTTAATGCTTAGAGTCGTTTAAAAAACTAATAACATTTGAATTAGGAAAAAAAATTCTACTCGTGCTTCCTAATATCTGTATAATAAAAATTAGAATTTCTTAACAACTTTTCAAAAACCTATTATCTGGTTGAATCTAAAAAGCAAATTTCTTTAAAATATAAAAACAAATTTAGGTCGTTCTTGAAACTGTGTTGGTGCTTGAATTGTAAATACCCTTCAATGTTATATTGTACACATATTTTAGACTGGAAATCTTACATTGTTTATAGTACTATATCCCACTCTCCCAGAAGTTACATTTTTATAATTAACAAATCACTCCGTATTATTAGATATAATTATAAAGTTAAACATTGAAATTTTTGTCAGATGGAACATCTGAGACAGTTGAAAGCAAATTTACTTATGATTAATTATTCTTTTTAACAATTTTTCAATTATAATTTCTGACGGAAGGATATTTACAATAACACCCAATTTCGAAACGTTTTCAAAAACTCGCGTAGTCCACAGAGCCTATTCAATTTCATTTTCTCTCCAGTTTTTCTTTTAGCTTTTAGTAATAATTGACGATTAGAACAAAGCACAAGGGCTATAGATCTTTCCCCACTACATTTTTCGCAACAATTGTTATTACCCCACATCTTTATAGTACTCATAATAGCTCATTACACAATGTATAACGGAGCAGCATCCCTGACATGACGATGTCACTCAATTCTCCCCCACCCTTCCCGTTCGTGCAAATAATTTTCTACATAACGTCATTTGCAGAACGCAAATGGCACGACGCATTATTCACGGGCGTTTAAATCCAACTTCTGTTTGCGCGCCGAATATGATACCGTGGATGTAAACAGCGAAGTTAATTAACAATTCGTTGGAGCGTTTTCGGAGCGGGTCGTCTCGCGCAATCTCGCACATCCAATATCTGGCATCAAAAGACGGGCCCCTCTAGTTTGGGGTTTGTTTGCAGCAGCCGGATGGCGAGGAAGCGACTGGGAGGCGCGTTCGTAAAAGCGGCTAAGAATTTGCCTCAAGTTAAACAAACAACTCGCGGGGTTCCGGGGCGGGGCGAGGAGGGGGGGGGGCGAGGTAGGAGAGAAGCGCGTAACGATTTTAATTGCAATCAGACGTTCGACATGTCATGATTTAATGACGTCCTTGAGGGAGCGGCGCCGTAATGAAGCGCCGATAGAACCGAAATGCGCCTGGCATTTCGAGATCCCGGGGCACAATTAAACCCCGAGTGTAATGAAGTCGCGGCAGCTGTGCTACCCAAATAATACAAACGTCTGCGGACGTTAAAATTGAGGTAACCCGGAGTGCTCGCGGTGTGATGCGAAACGCTTGACGCAAGGTCGGCCCGCTTATATTTCGGGAAGGAGGCGCATGTCACGTAGCGGAGTCGCTGGATAAATCATACGGAGCGAAAGACGCGGACATTTATCAGCGCCCGCGGAACGCTGCCAAAGTGGTCGCCCCCCCCCCCCGCGCGATTTCGCAACGCGCCTTTTGATTCGCCGATTGAAATATACCGCGCGATGTAACTTTAAAAGGTCTATTTACGTTTAATGGGTTCTACTCTAGCAGTCAGCAGTTTCTTCCTGCTGGAAAAAAAAACGAGCATGAATTATGCGCTGCCGGTCGTGAGTTCTGATGTTACAAACGTTCACTTACGAGGCACTTTTTTTTGCAAAAAACTTTAAAACCAGTTTATTTATGCTTTGTTTGCTCTTTTGGTTGGAAATTTGAGCGTTGCATCTTGCTTGTTACGCACTTACAAAACTGTCCCATTTAAGGATAATCTTAGGCCAATTAGAATATCCATTCATTGTACGAATACAACGAAATTCTGTTTATGATAATAATATTCTTACAAAACGAGGATTTAGGTGAAGAATAATTTTATTTATCGATACGCCAATTAATAAAATATTTAATTATTCTCGTGGAAAAGAGAGACTCGATTCCTCCGAAAACTCTCTAGGGAGAGAAATGGTAATTCCTTCTCCAAGTGATGAAAAATAATTCAAACCGTTAACAGGAATATAGGCAGAATAATTTTAAGTTAGGTAAACCCATTTTGTAAAATTGCAATGCCTGCATTAGGAGTATCAGTTTTTTCAAGTTTCCACGTGCCAATATTAATATTATACATACTAAATTTTAATATAAAGTTTAAATAAGAAATTTTTCTTCACTCAAATAAGAATTGTTGAGAATAATTTAATAAGTACGATCAAATTGTTGCAATAACTTAATTATTAATTTACTTTCTCGTACATTCACTAGAGAATTTGAATTATTTAATAGTAACTGAAAATGCTAGTCGTAAAGATGATCTTGACGTGTAGTCAATGTTTAAAATTAGTTCAAATATGAAGTATCACTGGCTGAATTAATGTAAACGAAAGGTGATACAACCAGTAAACAATTCAATTAGAATGGCGTTGATTATTATAAATTATTTTTTTATTGAATACTTCTGAGGAAAACGTAAGATATGTTACTTCAATTGCTTCAGTATAACTATAAATATTAATAAACGTTAAAACACTTACATTTTTTTGCAATACAATTTACTAAGCAATGGAGAAATTAATAATGAAAATGTAAGCTGAAATGACTTTTGATTGTTTTAATTACTTTTAGAATTGTATAAGAAATGTTTGACTTTTAAAATTCGTTAAGATTAAACTCAAGGAGAGAAGAAAAATTTCATTTCGTTTCATGAGAATTGAAATGTATAAAATCTAGATTGATGTTAATTTCACTTTTTTTTAAATGTATATACATAGTCTTTCAATATTTAATTTAAATGCTTCAAATTCTTTAGACCGAAATCCTGTGTAACAAGTGAATTTAATTTGTTTAATTTCATAATTAAATTTCTCTCTACAAGTTATGTAACGTTACGAGAGAAACAAATTCCGATTTGAAAAACTTAATTATATTTTATAAAATAAACGAATGACTGTTGATTCAACTGAAAATAACACATTTGTTCATTTTCATGGTTCTCCAAAAAGGTTTTACTGCACTTTTATAATCTGATTTTATAAAATATTAAAAATCACATTCACATAAACCTTAACGTTAGTAAAGAATGTTTATTTCTCTTATTCATAGGTAGATATTTCATTGTTTATAGTACTTCATATTTAATTAAAAATGACGAAAACAAAACGATATATTTTCAAGTCAATAAACACATTACTTGACAAATGTGCAGACCATTAACTTAAGAACGTCAATTGATGGATGGAAAACGAATGAAAAATAAATCATCCCAATATCGTATCGTTTCAGTTTATCAAACTGCATTAATTCAGTAAATACGAGCTGATGCAGCGAATGCACATTGATTGCTAATGGGAAATAACTATCACTGATAAGCGATATCTACGAAGACACTACAAATAGACGACAAAAGGAAGAAGCGAAATAAGCCACGCGGGGAGAAAAAGATGCCATTAAATCACAAACATACGTCTTTTATTCAACATTTTTGTTTGCCTTAAAGTGAAATGTCAATCGATGGCCAACTCATATCTTTAAATATATTATGGAGTAAAAAATAATTTAAGAAAAATGCAACGTACGTAAATAGTTGAATTTATGTAGAATTTATTACGTACTACAACTCTTCTCAGAAAGCTACCTTTTGGAAATAGTTTTCAATCCAATATCTAAATAGTTGAAGAAACGATTTTCCAAACTATAGTTTCCTGCGGAAAGTTATAATGCAAGAAAACTAATTTAAAAAAATCTAAATATATTAAATTTTTAATGTAAGTTGCGTTTTTGTTAGTAACTAATAAATTTCAAATTTTATTTTTTAATATATTTCAAAATATGTATTATGAAGGAGGTTTCGTTCATTCTGAGTCGGCCATCCAGTGGTATTTCATCTTAAAGTTCAAACTTTAATCATGTAGTTTTTTTTAATTTGAAATTTTTTTTTATTTCAACGTTTTATTTGTGCAACGACACACTGCCCTACTACTAATCTTACTACTTAGCCTTAATGTCAGAGTCAACTTACTCACACTTTTAATTTACAATATTACGTGAAAAATTATCAACGAGCAAAAAAAATTTGACAAATATTTAGTAACGATAAATTAGCATATAAAGTGAAAGTTGCACGGGTCTACGAGGACTTGACTTGCATGTTAATAAAGTCGCGAATTAAATTCAACATGTTATTAATACATTAGTGAATGTCATAGTATTAACATTCACTGACATTTTTTTCAATAAAGTGCATTCCACGTTAAAAAAGTTATTGCTACAATGGCATTTTTTTCTCCCTCGCGTACGAAGTTTCGAAGTTTAATAACAAGTTGCAACGGAAATCAAGGTCGAGCAGATACCGGTAGTGTTCAAATGAATCATGCATCGAAGCAAAGGAACTGGATAACGGAAATGGCGCTTAGTTAACTTACGAATAATTAGTACTTTCCGCGTGTATAGAAACTTCTGTATTTCCCGGGAAAATAATTTAACGATCCGAATGATGTAATTCTGAATGGACAAAAAAGGAAGCCAATAATCGTGCCCTTTTAGGTAATCAGCGACGTAACTCGTTGCAAAAACTATCGAGCCACTGTTGCAGATTGTTACGGTGCTAATTACCTCGGATATTCATCGGATGTTCGAAAGATACGCGAATGTCCTAGATTTGTTAGGATTACATATTCCAGTTTCTTGTCGTGCGTATTGTATCGGCATCAGATACACGGAGAGAAAAGATTAATAAAAATTACTGACATTGTTGATAAACTGGTCATATACTTGCAAGAATTGAAAAATTACTATCCCAAGTTAGTAAAAAGTGTCAGCTTTCTAAGAATCACTTCCATTTTGATACGTTTTACTAACTTAAGATAGTAATTTTCCAAGTTTAGCCAGTATATAACCAGTTTACTAAGAATGTCAGCAAATTTTATTAATCTTTTCTCTCCGTGTATGCACGAAGAAAAGGACATGAATTAACAAAATTTAAGTCATTCACAGTCCCATAAATATTACTTGTGAAATAAACAATTCTGCAGAGGATATTGTTGTTTACAATAACAATTCTAGATCTGCTATCCCGGGCAAAATAACACACTCAGAAAAAAAATATACTTACTTTAAGAAACCTGTACAAAGAAAATATTCCTATTAAAACCAATAGAAAATCTATTAAAAATAAGAATATTCAGTTAATATACAATAGATTAAGGTTTTTATATTAAAAGGAATTTCATTTTATAATAAAACTTATTTCAGATAACACTAA
>JABFPN010007503.1:0-10233 GCA_022817305.1 Leptoteleia sp. ZL-2020
ATAATCTAGAATTTGTGTAATTGAAGAAGTAAATCAATAAAAGCACAAACAAAATATAAACAAACGAGAGTATTTAATGCGAGGCATTGACCTCGTTAAACCAGTTAAAGTTGAAGTTAAAGTTATCGAGTATTAGTATTAGTATTGGTATTAGTTGTTGTTGATGGAAACCGTGTGTAGTACGGACTTTGTTGTCTTGAGCGACGAATAGTATTATTTAGTAAATCGGAGGAGAGATAGTTTATTAATCGCGGAATAAGCACGTCGGATTAGTGAAGTCATCGGACTTCTTATAGTGGTGTTATTTGCGGAACTCATCGGAGTTCACAACTAATCGTAATTAGTATAGCCAATTGTTCATGGGAACAATCGGTTACATCTCCAAATCGTGGAGCCATCCGAATTCGAATCGGATAATAAATAGTTCGTTGAATGCGTGTTGATATCTCAATATATCGGGTGTCGTGTTAGTCGCGTCCACAGGGGACCGAAAGTGCACTTTCGCGGCATTCTCTACACGAGGGACATTGGTCTCAAACATTCAGAACAGGGCTTATTTCTCCTCAACATTGGGAAGCTGAACTGGACCAGGCTGGCAATTGATACCTGGAATCAGCTCTATCTCACTCTCGCATGCTAACGGAAGGATAAGTCGTTCACATATTACTTTGATTTATTCGTAATATTCGATTGATTATCTGTCCTTATCTAATGTTCGCCCGCAAGGACAGTTTAGAACGTATCAAAACATAGCATATTTAAAAGGCAAAATAATTCGAATTTCGTGTATTCACTTTGTATGCATTGCTATATTGCTATTATATATTCATTCTATTTCATTTTCATATTGTGGCAAGTGTCTTGCTTTCATTTATCAACAACAATTGGCGCGTCCGCCAACGTTGACTTTTGTCAACGAATTTCGCTCATCAAAATTGGAGCGTCTGCCAATTTAATCACTAACATAACATCATCTTTCATAATAACAAAATTAGTGTAAAGACATCGATAATCTGAAACATTGTTTATCGGTGGATTTAACCGTCTATTCGGCACGCGTCCGATAAAAGTTGATGAAACCACATTCTGGCAAACAAAAAGTAACGCTATTAATTACGGTAACTGGAAAATTGGAAACCTAAATCTGATAGCAATCAAGTAATGCCAATTCACTAAACAAGTGCCATCTGCAGTTAAAAACATTCTAGCCTATTACAAAGTTTGATATATAACAATTTTGCAGAAAGCGTTGGCGATCATCAACACGAAATCGAAATTGCCGAGTGACACGTTTTAGAAGATCAAAAGCAATTTAATTAGCGTACCTTTCTACTATTTCAAACAACAACTCGGGATATCTATTAAATACTTTGCGCTTGAACTTCACATAAAGGTATGTATTTAACTAAAACTGTCAAATTTTAAGTCGTATTAAATTCAAAAACCCAACTTTGTTGGTACCAACTTTAATTAAAATTGTCGATTTATTTGCGAACACCAAAAAAGAAAGAAAAAGAAACAGAAAACATTTCTGTTTGGCAATAATAACAAAAATAATTCTATTAAAAATAAGAATAATAATGACAGAAACTGCGCGGAAGAAATTGTACGAGAAATTAAATAAAAACGAATTGACAGGAAACAAACATCAAATTCGTATTTAATAGCGTTTTACAATAGATCGACGCGATATTTACACCCCGAAAGCTGCGCACTTTAACGAGTTACTTGATATGAACGCGCGAACGGAATTGACTTTGCTTTTGACGTGCAATTTCCGCGTTGATGCGCTTCTGTGAGGAAGCATCGACAGCGACCAAGTTATCGGGATATTGAAATCCTACATAGTCCGAAGTTATTGTTGCCCGAAAGAAAATATCTATCAAATATCGCGTATTATTCATTTATTCTGCCTTAAATACTTCTACGCTCCGTTCCATTATTCATACAGTGTACATGAAACGTCATAAATATTTACGCCCTTTGTAGAATTAACTTATAACGCAATTTTATTGTACTAACAATAACTTATTTTCATTTAACATTATGAAGTTTTAAGTTACTTGTAATTTTTCTATTCAAAATATTCATAAATGTTTCTTTTTATAATGATTCCAAATTATTATACGTTATACGATAATTAAATATAATATAAAAATTGCATTTGAAATAAATAAATATTTTACCGTAAAAATTTTATAACATATAAAAACAATACTTTCCAATTCCAATAATTGTGTTAATCGTCATTTTGATATTACCATTCGATCATTATTTTTGCATCCGTGACTTTCCACTTCTGATGATATCTCTCGAATTAGAATTATTTGATTTATAATGTTTAACTATAACGTTTTATTCTGTAGAAACTATTTCTATCGAAGATTATTTATATACAAACAAATCGTTGATTACAACTGCAGTAGTGTGTATCGAGTTTGGTCAGACGGAACATCTTGACAAAGGAAAGCGACTTGTGAAAACGGAAATATTTTGTAAAGATTCAAATCGTTTGGTGAGCAGGATTTATTATCGTTTGTTTTTCATGTTACGAATCGTAATAGTAAAACAATAAAAGTGCGCACGAAAAATAAAAGCAAGTGAAAAAAGTGGGCATCATCCACTGTTAAGCTTTTATATACTCGTGAAGCACAAATTTATTATCGTTGCATAAAATTCTATGATACATGCCGCAGCCATTCTTTGTGGACTCGCGAACTTCTTCAACGTAAAACTTTACGACATAAATTTGCGAAAGGAAAGTGGATGAGTGCAGATTCTAATACGACAGCAAAATTTATGTCTTCATTGTTCAAGTGAATATGTATTTTTTAAATAATATACATACGGTCTCAGCATAAATATTACGTTTGGAAACATTAGATTTAATATTCTAATTAATTGAATACTTAAAATTATGATCCATGAACAATTGTAGACAAAAATAAAATTGCTTTAATAATCTATATCCTATTCGAAATTATTTATTTTATTAAATTTGAATAATGTGAATTAATTGAACTAAATTTTTATTTCCTTCATATATATTGCCTTGACTATTTTCTTAACAATTGAAAAGAAAATTTGCTCTATGTTGATACTGTGTGTTAATTACATTGTTATTATAGGTTGTTATTATATAGTTCGTCTAATTGTTATTTCTCACATTTTAAATTGTTCCACTGACTTGATATTTTTAAACTAACCGCATGATAAAATTGTACCAATTTTTTTTTCTTTGGTATTTTTACACATTGATTCACAAATCTCGATATGTTTGGAAAATGAAAGTGAGGATGACAGTAGAGCGAATGAAAATGGAATGACAAAAAAGGGACAAAAAATGACAAAGCTTGCGTTAAACTGCACCGACGTGCAGTGCGTCGCGAGATATAAATTTTCTATGAAGCGTCAAACTTCGTAACTGTTATTTCCGACGGTAAACTGCGTGCTTTCCCTGCTTCGGGTAAAATATCGCACCATTTTCCAACTTTTCTCATTGTGATGTGACTGAATTTCTAGCGTGTCAATCCGTGCATATCGTTTAACTTATGACTTTGTAATCTGTCGGAAAGTCGAAAAAATTCCATTTCATGTTAGGCTAAACTTGTAAAAATGATATTGAAATGTCGAGACACATGTAATAAATAAGTCGACATTTGGATCTTTACAAACTTTCTTAAAACTTTCGACATGTTGAATAAGTTTTGTAAACTTTTTCGAGGAAAAAAAATAATAAAATAAAGTAATAGAAATAGTAAAAGTTACGAAATATAAAGTTTGCGGAGGTCCTCGTAAATAAATGTAAAGAAAAAAATGTTTCTAAATTACGAAACTGTTGGAAAATCCGTATTTTCATTATTCCTATGTACAAGTGAGATATGAAAAGAAATGAGGATATAATAGATAATTTATTCTTCGTAAGGGGTATTCAATTCTTTATTCACTTTTTAAATGATACACTCACAAAACTGTCTATTTAAGAGTATTAGAATAATCTTATATTAAATAGGATTTCCATTCATTATATGGACAAAACGAAATTCTATTTGTAATAAGAATAAATAATTCTTATAAAGCATATATTTATCTAAAGAATAATTCCATTTATATTAAATGGATTTTTTTCAAGAAAAGAAAAAAAAATAGTTTTAGTTTAAGAATATTCAACAGATGATGCAAATTTAACCTAACAATTGCATGCAGTATATATAAATATGTACATTCCCCACACTACAGATGAAAATATGTATATTTTAAACTGTTCCAAGCACTAATTTATCTTGAAATTTGCACACACTATACAATTAATTAAACAACACTGACCGAACGTAAAAAATTTAACACGCACTGAACACGGGCCGAAACAATACTGCGACGATGACAGCTGAACTAGGCTTATATATTTACAAATAGACATTCTTATGATAAACAGAAATCTCATTAGTATTATCTGAGATAATACTTATCGTAAAATTAATTACCTTCTAATATAAACACTTAAATTTATTGTATACTAACTGAATATTCTTATTTTTAATTGATTTTCTATTAGTATTAATAGGACAATTTTCTTTGTACAGTTTTCTTAAAGTAAGTATATTTTGTTTCTGAGTGTAGCTTAATTAATATATAAATTTTGAGCTACGTTAAACGTGCCTTTCTAATTACAAAGATTGTTTAAAGTAGCAAATAATTCTGAAACACGAAGAAATTAGTTGAGAGGAACTGAAATTATTTTTATTATGAAATTAAATTGTAATGATCGACAAAGAAATTATTAATTCCTCAATTCGTTCGAGAAATTATATTAGTCCGCGAGAAATTCGATGCATATTAAAAAGCAGGATTGGTCCTGCTAGCGAGACAGTTCGACAAACATTTCAATTGTCTTTTGTGCACTGCAATTGACGTAAACAAGTTTGCAGACGAAAAAGGGGTCGCGGAAGAAAAGATGGGATGAGAATGTTTGCGAAATATAAATAGCGCTTTGTCGCGAAGTGCTATTTACATAAGCAATCCATCGGCGGAAAAAACTGACTTCCTATACAAAAGTCCCAACATTTTCGCGTATGAAAAATGGGCCAGCGGAGGTTGAGGAACTTTCATCTCGCAACTTTCAGTGGACAACGCTTATTAATAATTAGAATTTTACTGCACTAGCTGTCTTAAGTTTCTTTGTATAAGCAAGTGTTTTATCCAATTATGGATAACTGAATAAAACTGTCGTTTGAGGAGACTTTTTAATGAACCTTAATTCGATGAGAAAATTTCATTTGTTTGTTTGTTTCAAGACAAAGTTTTTAATTATACAGATAAAGTGTTTCTTTGAAAATTAAATTGGTTTCCCTTTCCACAGCTAATTAGGTTAAAACACTGTGTAAGTAATTGAATATAACTATAATATATTTTTAAAGATCTTTAATTAACGTCCAGTTAATTGAGTTATTCGTAAAAGTTAAACTAAAATTTATAAAATAAATAATTCAAAGTAAACCCCAACTTTAGGTTTTTTCATTGTTTTATTCTACAATTAAATCATTAATTAAAATCATAAATAACGCACAAATCTTTATAAATTGTACCGGAACTTTTTCATTTTTACTTTCATTGTTGTGTAAAAAGACTTTATTTTGTTTGGTGTAACGTTGTTCCGACTTTAGGACACAGTTTCGTTTATCGATTGGAGAAGGGGGGAGGGGTACTCGCAGTTGGATATGTGTACGAGGCCTGTGAGACTCGTGAACTTCGGCATATAGATTCGGAGTTGCGGCAACCATAAATAGGGATCGTGGCTTGTCGGTTCTGGACTCTGCGGGGATCATTGTACGTTACGGTGTACCATTCCGTAAGCCCATGGAGCCGCCCCAATGAACTGTGGTCTAATTCGCTTCGAAGTGCTTTGCGCGGTTTACGCGGCTGTTTAATGAAACGCGCCCGATTTTGCCCGAATTATTGAGTCTGCCAGCCTTGTTCCATTATTATGTCAATTGACCTCGCGATGACACGCTCGATATTACAAAATGAGACCAGTGTATTTTCATTCCAGCAAATACTATTAATTTAATTAACCCCCCCGGATGTCTCTTCGCGCGTCAACGATAAAATAAATTTCGTATAAAATAAAAAGTTTCGAAGTTTGTGATATAAATTTTCCCTAGCACCGATGTGCTTAATTTAAATGTACAATTAAAAACAATTCTCTCCACAGATTATACAGGGAAACACAATGAAACATTATATTGAAAAAATGATGTTTATTTATACTTGTATGTTTATATTGTATAATTATATTCATGGGAAATATAGTGTATGTTTATGATAGAATTTAAAATCCATGTTCAAGTATTAGCATACTTTTTAGAGGTATGCATAAAAATTCTAATTGTATGGTATCCCTGGAATTGGTATATATATACCTGTTCAAAGTATATTTTTTGAGTGCAGCATTTAATTTAGAAAATTTTTAATTTTGAAACAATAGTGAGAAAAGGCGACAAAAAAAGAGTATTTATCAATGTGTCGTACATTTTGATTTGTCAACAAATTACGTCATTCGTCTGCAGATGTTTGTAACTTCTGGTCGACGTAGCTCTCTCCGCAAATCCAAACAGTCGTCACGTCCGAACCAACCCATTTTCTGTAATTTCACATATGCTATGCGGATATTACATTTGAAATTCAATTTTCGTCCGCTAAATTGTTGCATAATATACCAGACGCGCTATATTTTTAACTAGAAATCTAAACTAAAAACATTAATGTAATATTTTTTAATGAAATGAAACAAAATTTATTGAGAAAATGTTCAAATTATTACTCAAATTTAATACTTAATGTGGAAAAGATAAGAGAAAAATGCAGAGTTGAAAGTAGATTGCCATTCTAATTATCTAATTATGAAAACGTCGTATTTTTTAAATTTCGGAAGTGAAATATCATGCTCAAGTACGCCAAAAGCTTTTAGCAAAAAGCTTTTATAGTGATGTTTGAATAATAGTTTTCGAGATTCCCAACTTCGATTTATATCGTTCCTATTGGATGTAATTTTCAACTTTCTATTCGACTAACAATATTTCAACGACAATATCATTGAAATATTAAACGGAGATAAATATCATGTAAAATTAATATGAAATGATGATTCCTCAACATGAAATTGGTGTACTTATTGTGTCAACCTTTTTATTGTTTAGAATACCTAAAGTTTTCATGTTACCTACATCCATATTAAAAGTATGCAACATAACATGATGCGTGATGTAACATGAATTCTTTCCGTATTTTAAATAGAAATGACTACATTATCTACCAAGTTTGTGCGAGTAATCCACTTAATTTCAAATTCTCAATGTCAGACATAGAGCAGGTTTACAATGCATTACAAAAACTGTAACTGGAGCGTGAATTTCTAATCTCTTAAAAATAACCTGTTTTATATTAAAAATGAATTGTCCAACGATGAATAATAAAATAATTAAAGGATGTTAGTAAAGTAAGCAACAATTGAATTCTTCGATGTGGAACAATATAATTGAATTTATCATGATAAATAAAAAGTCATGACTTCCAAAGTAAACCTAAAATTCACATTAAAAGGCCATGAAAGAATTAGTACAAAAAGATAACTGCACAATGAGAGAAAAGGATAATGAATTTTTAAATGTAGTCTGAAAGGGCAGATAAATAAAAGTCTTGAGAAAAACTTGAAATTCGTTATTGTTCTAATTTTACAAAAATTTCCTTTCTGCGTATGAAAATAATGTCAAAAATAAGGGTTCTATAAATTTTATAGTACAAACGAAAATGAAACTATATTAGTAATATTGATTTAGTAAAAATTTGAAAGGGAACACAATATAAACTAATTTATGACAAAGAAACAATTTTGATAAATAAAGTGAACTAATTCAACAATATTAAAAATATTGAAGAATTGCTCGCATGTGAGTTTAATGGAAAAATTAATCTTGTTTAAATGGAACAGTATTATGGCAAATTTGATATGATGGTTATACTGCAATTTATCTACCTTTGTGGCCATCCGACTGTCGTCTGCAGCTGCAGACTTTCCGTCCTTTAACGTAACCTCATCAGGTAGACATGAAGGACGACTTTTCGCTAAAGAATTCTTAGTTGCCTCTACACCAAAGGAAAAATGTTAGTACCATTGAAGTTTACGAACTTGAAAGTTTTTTTTTTTCTGAGTTAAGGAATAAATGCTAAGTAAGACTGAAACATTTCTATTTCTTCAATCTAAGTAAAAGGATAGTACATTTTGTGAACAATGCAGTTTATTATTCGTGAAAAAGTGCATCTTTGCTACGCTAATTAATTTGATGTTCTTGCATTTCACGAGCGAGCAATTCGATACTATATTGTTTACCAAAAAATAGCTTATAAAAACATTAAGGAAGTAGCTACCCACCGATGATCTTTAAACTTTCGTTCCGGTTGCCGTTTCTTTGATTACTTTTTTAAAAAAGAAATTATTTACAAAGAGTAAATAAACTAAATAATGTTAGCTTAAAAGATGTCCGTGTTAGTTTATTAGTTAAAAATCAACGTTTATTAAATAAAATAAAATATTATATAATTTGATTAATATTCAAATAACAAATTAATTTATAGAGATAAAATTGTTTCTTTCTAAACAAAATTACTATTATAAATTATAGTCAAAGAATTCTCTTAGATATTTCTAATTTAATAATCTATTCTTATAACGTTTGAACAAACCAACTAATTCACGAAATAAAATTAAATCGAGCCAGGTGATCCTGACTTTATTCCGATATTCTTTTCAGTTCGACTGTCTCTGAAAGATGTAAAAATGTGGAGCTCTTCATAGAACTTCCACATCAAACTAGGATCTCGGGTGGGATTCGAACAATTTCATTTACTTGCAATTCCGGTAAGTGATGCTGCAGATTTTGCTAATGAGCTCAACAGGTGCAAGCGGAGCGCGGAAACTGAAGACAACCGACGCGTGAACATTGCTGTCAAGTCGAACGTCATTCTTAATTAATTTTAAATCGTGGAGAGGCGCGAGAATGACCTCGCGAGAAACCAGAAAGCGAACGCAAAAAATTTCCGCGATTCATCTCCCAAACTTATCGACCTGTGTCAGATCCAGCCGAATTGGAACATTTCACGGCGATTTATTTTAGATAAGATGACTCGTAAGAGATTTTTATCAAATTATGCAACGTCGAGGATAAGTAAACGTCGCGTCGAAAGTCCACTTTTTGCTAATCGAATTTATAATACTGAGATATCATTTTCTTTCATATATGGTTTAATAATAGTGATAAAGGGAATGTTTTAACACCTTGTCGACAGTATTTCTTAGTCCATAAATTTCTTTAAGTAATGCAATCGATTATATTAAATTTTTAGATTGATTTTATTCTGTTTACATCGAACGAATCCAATTATTAACTTTGAAATTTGTTCAAACTTATTTAAGCAATTACCAACTTGGAGCAACTTAATTAGCTCAAATTAATAACTAAAATATTGATGTTGTTATATAAAAAGTTTTCTGAAATAAAACTATATAATATGTGTACAAATAGTGTATCATAATTATTTTGGCTGGACATTAGACTTTGTTTAAACAGATACGTTTTATTTTAGGTAATCAATTAATATAGGTAATTTAGATAATTAAACTACAATTACATTTCATTTATAAATCCTATAAACTATTTTTGTAATAGCTAAAACTAATTACATAATAAAAAATTAATATTGGATAATTAATTTGTCA
The DNA here is from genome assembly GCA_022817305.1 of Leptoteleia sp. ZL-2020. Classification (NCBI taxonomy): domain Eukaryota; kingdom Metazoa; phylum Arthropoda; class Insecta; order Hymenoptera; family Scelionidae; genus Leptoteleia; species Leptoteleia sp. ZL-2020. The sequence continues at coordinate 9,773 of JABFPN010007503.1, forward strand.
ATGTTATTAATGATATAAATTTAAAGTTAAATTTTTAGAATATATTTCCCACTTTAAAAATAATGACACTATTATTATTTTAATACTTTTCTTCGTCTATGATATATCGTTCATCGTTCATTTTTCAACCGTCTGTTAGTGACAAATTTTTTTTTATGAATTTAATTTATCTGAACTAAATTTATCAAAATAAGATTTAACAATTTTGAATAACCTATATGCCATTAATTAATACAATTCTAATGTCTCTAAATATTAAATTTTCCAATATTTTTAATTGTAATTAATGAGAAAACTTAAAATTACTTCAATATATTGCGGACCTCAGGATGATTTATGACGTCAATAAAGCTGGCACCCCCACCTCAACGAAATCAAAAAATTTTTGTGCCATAATTTTAGACTAATTATAGACCAAAATGGTCCAACGAGAAAAAATTTTGGAACGGCTCGTAACATAT
>JABFPN010007504.1:0-10233 GCA_022817305.1 Leptoteleia sp. ZL-2020
ACGAACGGCCGGACGATAGCCAAAGCGAGAGCGGGGTCACCCATCCGAGTTACACTCGGGGGAAACTCCGCTCAGCTTCAGCGAGCGCCAGCGCCGCCCGCCTAACCGCCAAACCCTAAGCGTCGGTCTTATACTTTAGAGTTTTTACCACACGTAATTCGTATTCAAAATGTAACCAGACTAATAAAATACTTGTATTTCAGTTTATTTGAGGAGAACAAGGAATTACTGGACATGTTTACTAAGTTTAAAAATTTGAAAACGAAAGAAGAGCAATGGCAGAGTCAGGCTCTCAAAGACCACGCTACCAAAGTAATGACAACTTTGAACAAAGGCATTGAAGGCCTAAATGACACTGACGCTTTTTTAATATTCCTACACCAAATTGGGGCATCACATACAAAATTTCCCGGATTTAATCGTGATTACTTTTGGGTAAGTCTTAAATTCTATTTGCCAATTTATTTTGCTGACTTTAATGATATATACACGGAAAAAAAATATGAAGTGCACTACTAAATTTCTATGTAAGTTAGATATATTGTTTGGCCATTATTAAAATAATTAGAAATTATAATTATCGTAGCCAAACAAATTTATGTGAATCGAATTTATGAAAACTAACCTAGCTAGTTTCTTAAATTACATACACTGTATGGCTGAATCAGCCATACAAATTTATCTAATCGTCAACACAGTGCAACCCAAGTATTTTCGTTGACATATTGAGGTTATGTTCAGTTCCTCTTAGATAATTGTATGGTTGAATCAGCCATACAGTTTATGTAACTTTTAAATATTCATTTTAGTCGATTTAATATCTATGTCTTTCTGCAAATAGAATAAATTTTTACTAAATTATTTAAAAATGGCTAGATAAACTCATTTATCTACCAAAGGGAATACTTTTTTTCCGTGTAATTGATAAGTTATCCGTACCTGGGCCGCTAGGAACGAATGATGGTGATTCTCAAAAAGTGTAAATAATTTGTCGCACTTGCTTCGTTCGTGCGATAATCACACGTGTTAAGAATATCATTCGTCTCAAGTCGCAAACGAAATATTTTGCAATGAATGCGACAAAATGCATTTGCAATGAATGCGACAATCTGAATTAAAAACGGGAGATAAAAAATTACTTATGAGAGTCCACTGACTCTATTTAACCCTAGTTTCTTTCCATCTTCACCATTTTCAATTGTCTGAAACTACACTGAGAAAAATAAAATAATAAGAGTTACTATACTTTCTGGCATTCTGAGACTCTATGTGATAATGTTAAGAACTTTGCCAGACAGTCTGGTAAACGGTGTCACTTTTTCAAGTACCAATTATCAGAACTGTGGTACTTCTTTTCACATTGTCGAGCATTATTTTATACAGGAACACATAGAGTCCAGGATTACTATATTATTTTTTAAAAAAGGAAACGAACATTTTTGGTATTACTTTTATTGCTGTTATACTATTAGAAGAGATCTTAATACCATTACCCTAATAAAATTTTGTCGTGGCATGGTCCCCATGAGGATATCACAAAATTCTCGTAAAATAATGTTTCAAATAATTAAAAATATATCGCATACCACAAGCATGCCACAAGCTTGGTGCCGTTGATCGGCATGAAACACCAAATGTGTGCTTGGAGCCTCATCGTGGCTTTCCACCGGCCCGTTGACGTGCCAATCATCGGCCGATCGTCTTTAGCTGTTGATCGGCACATCAATGGCCGGATGGATATCCGATCGACGGCAAACGACGTCTTTTTCTACGTGGGTAATTTTATATATACGTTGATTAAATATTGTCCATTATTACAAAACGAGCAGTGCTCTTGAAGTACTTCATTTATTGACTTTATTATAATATATATTTGTAACACGTGCACGGAAACTGCCCTGTTTCCGTTCTGTTTAGAAAACGGAAAATAGCAGATTTTCCATTTCCGACACGAGAATGGAAACTCTCCGCTCTAGGGCGGAAAACGACTAGTTTCCGTCCGCGTCTAAATACAGTTGAATTCCTTTTTCTAAACAGAACAGAAACAGGGCCCTCTCCTTACCCTTATTACAAAAAATAGTATATGCACCAGAGACGGAGCGACGACTAGAGACTTGTGTGAATTGGCCGCCTCGACTATGACTTGAGCTTTGCCCTCGCCTTTGTTTCGCACGGCTAACTTCACACTTGTCTATAATCGCTGTCGCTCCGTCCTTCGTGCACAATGTACTATATCATTACGCCAGCATTATAATTTTTACTTCATAATTTCAAAATGAAACTCAAGACTTGTTTCATTATATATCTACCTCGGAGGATGTAATCATGATTTATTTTCATTTCCAGAAAATCGAGCAGCCTTTTCTGAAAGCCGTAAAGATTACGTTAGACGAGAGGTATACGAAAAATATCGAGGACATATACAAATTAACGATACATTTCATAATAAGTACCCTCATAGATGGGTTTGACGAAGCACTACGACAAACAGGGTGCAACGAAAGGATGCAGGTCCGAACGGAAGCAGAACGAACAGACGAAGAAACGGACAAGTCATAGTTCTGTCGGAAGTTGCAGGCCCTTCGGATAATAACTTGCGCTACTTCTTGTAAACATTCAACTCAGAAGAGAGACGTCGACCCGAGACTGACACGATGTCATCGTAGTCGCGAGAACAAATCTATTGTTCGACCGATTTTACTTAAGAACAAATGACACTGAGCGGAAGCACACGCACAAATTTGTTTCTACACGCGGTCTTTTGTGCGTTCTTTGCATTTCGTACGGAGTCGTTAGAAAACAAAAATTATTACTCCACTAAAAGTATAACATACCAAATGTTAAGTCTCATGTGAAAAGTCATTTTTCCGTTTTCTAATTAACTTCGTTGAGAATTATATTATAACGATAATTATTGGTTCCTTGTGGAAGATTTAAATTTCGTTTCGTTTAGTATTATTAAATTTTATAAAGTATAAAAGTGTGAAAAAATGAATAAATACAATCTTTGCATTTCACTGTCAGTTTTTACTGTTTTATAACACATTTTGCAACATTTTTACTGTAACAGTTACAAGTGTAAAATTGTTCTCTTTTCGATATTAGTCCAGGTTAATAATTCTTAATTTGATATTCATTTATAAATTACATGCGAATTGTATGTGAATTACATGTATATCCACAACAAATTCATATTGAATTAATTTCGAAAATTGTGGTTTTCTGGGTCGTATTTTACAACTCATATTGACTAATTTACAGTACCTTGGAAATTGCACAACGATCAATACTGGGATATTCTTTTCTTAATTTATCAAAACAGATAAAAATAGTTGGTCATAAAAATTTTATATTTATTTCGCAAAAATATGCTCAATAAGCAAATTGCAAAAGATATAAACAAAAAAAACTATATGCTACTTAGGCTATTTCTCGCAATTGACTCTCAAACACTTGAAATTACTAACGATCTTTTGTAAGTAAAATACAGCATTTCTATACATTCGTGTTTCTTTACGTATCCAGTAGTAAAAACGACAATATGCTTTACATAAGAACGAGACAACTTTTTTTTAAATTTATAAAAAAATATTTCAATACGTAAAATAAAATAGAAATTTTTTATTTAAATAAAATAAAAGTTGAAGCACGTTCATTTACTACACTGAGAGAAAAAATAGTCGTGGTAACGAGCAAGGTTAGTCAATTTGCGATCCGACTGTTCTTTAAAGTTGTGATGACTAGTTTTCCGGTATTTGCAACTAGTTTTTACGGTTAATACAACTATTTTCTAATGAACTGTTTTTTATTAGTTGCAGCAACTATCATGGTTTCTCTCAGTGTAGTTTGCATACGTGTTAATAAGCTAACAATATGTCATATAGTTTCAATTACGTTTGCTTCAACATACATTTGTTATTAAGGTGATTTTCAAGATCTGTACACGGAGAGAAAAGTTTAATAAAATTTACTGATATTCTTAGTAAACTGGTTATATATTGGCAAAACTTTAAAAATTACTATTTTAAGTTAGTAAAACGTATCAATTTGTTGAAAATGATTCTTAGAAAGCTGACACTTTTTACTAACTTAGGATAGTAATTTTTCAGTTCTTGCAAGTATATGACCAGTTTACCAACAATGTCAGTAATTTTTATTAATCTTTTCTCTCCGTGTAATCACGGAGTTAGTTCCAGTTTCACAGTCCGGAAAGGACACAGAATGAAATACTTATGAAACTAATGGCGTTTTTGGGCGCATCATCCAGAAGGACTATGGCGTATTCGGAAATGATTATAAGAAAATATTATTGACGTTTTATTTCTCTCTTTCATGTTATCATTAAATATAGAAAAAAAGAAACAAGTCTTCAAAAAAAAAAAAAACACTTTCCGAATACGTTATTGTTCTCTACATGGTTAAGCTAAGTTTAATTATTAAACTTTGTCGTTGATTTTACCTTGCACAAAAAGCAATACAGATATAATTTAATGGTTAAACTTAGTTCAATCATTTAGAGAATAGAGGCGCTTATTATAGCTTACTGTGCACTGCTCAGAGCTATGATAAGCATCCAGGGTCTCCAGATTCATTTCGCACGGATTACATGTCATGTTCGAGACTTTGAAAATCTGAAAGAGAGCGCTTAAAAGCTACTACACCACGAGAATTTATTACATTGTACTATATACAATAATTTGTACTAATTACATAAATATATATACAAGCTATATATAATATAGGAAACATATACAGACTGTTTCAGCAATGATATAACATATAAATAATTATAAAAGTGCACTCTAACTCATTCTCGGAGCAACAACAAGTCACCTTATGAACATGTGTTCTTTTACTTCTACTCTCAATCCATTCAAAATCAATCTAGATTCAGCGCCCGGATATACCATGAATATTTTTTAGAATTTTAATTATGTCCAACCTTTCACTTGTTACATCGGTGTAGTTAATTTCATAAGTTGGCAATATACTTCACTCCACGTCCGTTCCGAGCTGCGGTCATCAAATTATAGTCGTTCCACTATTGTCGTTGTTTCGTACTGTGGTCGTTTTGAATCGTAGTCGTCTCGGAATGTGATCGTTTCGGATTGTAGTAACGACGGTCGTCTCCGACCCGGCCAATGAATTAAGTCAGTCAAGGTTCTATGAAAATCACCACATTATAAGTTGTAACCAGACTAAAAATTCATTAAATTAAAATTCCGCAGAGTAATGCGTGCTTAATGTGATTTTTGAGATCTACTATCACAGAGTTGGTGTCTTTTGCAAACAAAATTTAATTAATTTTAACATACACACCGACGAATATTTTCAGTAAATATTAACTTTTACGATATTTTGTCGACTTCTCTACAGGAAACAGTAAAAAACACTATCTTTTGTGAGTATATATAGCCAACAGTATATTTTTGCGATTCAAATTGTACCCCGTGTCCACAAAATGGCACTCTGGTTTGAATATCATGAAGTATAAATTAAGTAAATTTTTATTACAAAAGACGCTAACTTTGTGACAACAGACCTTGAGTTTATCTTAAGATGTATTATTCTTAATTAATGAAATTCCTTTATTTTTTTTTTATAATTTTTATTTGATTAACATAAGCTTGCTATTATTAACGCGATGCCGCAAGCGTTTATGAAGTCCAGTAGTGTCGATAATGTAGAAAATACTCCTTAAAATGGATAATGTCGATAATAAAGAATGTTTAGATGGTGAAAGAATAAAATACCAAGATGAAAAATAATAAATTGTGGTTATTATAAAATGTATGCTAGTTTGGCATAAATGGGAGTTTCCCATCAATTTCTTATTTGACAAAATGTAAATAAAGTTTACACCCCGGTTCAAAGAATAAAGTTTCAACTTCAAAAATTCAAGATTGAAACATAATGGAAAATGCAAACGAAATTTCGAATTCTCTATATGAAAGTTCATGTAATATTTTTCTTAAAACATAGTTGTCGCGGGCACAAAAATAGTAGAGTTTCACTGTGTTTTTGTTTGTACTGGAAAAAAGAAAAAAGTTTTAACTTCAAAAGTCGAGTCTGAAATATAGTGAAACTCTACTATTTTTGTACCAGGGACAATTATGATGTTTCAAGAAAAATATTCTATGAAATTTTATATACACTCGACGCTTCCATTTTCCACATGTTCGAGACCGGAAACGCTCCCATTTTCGTTATGGCGCATTTGCGCACGTGTTTAGCGCATGTATATTTTCATTGGTTACTTCTATTCGGTTGTTTCGGTTGTAACCTGCCTTAAACTGTACACAATTATTAATGAATTAAGCAAGTTTAAATTTCCCGCCAGCGATATTCAGTTATTATTGGTCAAACAGTGAACCGGATATAGTGTTTCAATAACGAAACAAATGGAACATTTCTGCTGAAAATGGGGAAGAAATTTTTCTGAAAATGAGAGTGTTTTGAAAATGGGAATGTGTAAAATGGGAGCGTCGAATGTACAATATTCGAAATTTCGGTTGCATTTTCCATAATGTTTCTGCTCGAATTTTTTAAGTCGAAACTTTGTTCTTTGTACCAGGGCACTTACGCCATCTATTATAATCATACGAGAATATAATGGACTTATTTTGCCCTTAAACATTGACATAATGGAGGAATGTTTTATTCTTCACTGTTTGTCAACTTATAAAACGAATTCCCTAAATATGGTTTTATTATAAGGTAAATCATCAATTTTTTGTGTTTTTTTATTCGTTAAGGGGAAATGCAAGGCCTACTGCAAATGAGTTAGTGTCATTTTATAATCAAAATTCAATTAATTTATGTTTTATGATAAACGGAGTAAAGCCCTATTCTATGGACACACGAGTATTATTTGATTCACAATAATATAAACACATTACACTGAGAGAAATAGATAGTTAAAAGCACCATCTAGATAGTAGAAATAGATAGTTGAAAACAGATAGTAAAATGAAGTATCCAGATAGTAAATCGATATCGATATCGCGCGGTCGATAATGATGCGCGGTTGATAATGATGTGCACGACACTTGTACCTAGCCTATTTCCAATTACATTTCTTAATTGTGTTTTGTTTAAACATTCTTGTGGAAGTGGTGTTTGACAGCATTTAACCTTATAGAACTAATTGATGTGTTTAAAGGCTTATGTACTTAAGTTCGGTTTTTAATTCATTATACTTTGTATTGGCAGGTTATTATTTTATTGACAGTTTAATTTACCATCCAGATAGTTCGAAAAATTATCCAGATAGTAGTGTGCTCTACTATCCACAGATATTAAAGTTTACTATCACAGATATTCAGAAAAACTATCTAGGTTATTATTTTAACTATCTATTTCTCTCAGTGTAATTAATATTATCAAAGAATAGTGATTTTAGATTTTAGAATTTACAGATCACCCTAATAATTCATATTTGTGCTAAAACTTTGTTTTTGTACAGCATTGCTTACTTTTTCATATCAAAAAAATGTTTCTAAAGTTCATATCAAAAACATTTTTCATATCAAAGAGGTGCATATTGTAGAAAACAATTTTTTTTTTGAATTTCATTAACATATTGCTTTAGCACAAATATACATACATAGTTGATGATCACTGAGTCCAAATTTTGTGATATTTAATACATTTTTTGGCCATATTTAGGGAACTGGTTTTCCATATGACAGCCTAGGAGTACGCATGCTCTTTAAAAACTAAAATGCATTTTATATAAATACAATATAAACTTAAAAGTCCATAAGGTAGATTGTAATTAACAAAAAGTTTCTAAAAGATAATACTTCCCTGTGAAAAATCCCTCCGAAGGATTCTCTAGAGGATCCTCCGGAGGACCCGCCACAGGTTCCCCCGCAGATTCCTCTGGAGATTCCTTCGCCAAATACGCCCCTTAATATTAGTCAAATAATTAATAATCAAATATATTTATTTACTGCCATACATATATTTTTTTAAGGTCGTCTTTAATCGCAAACCTTACTATTAATTAGTTAAACAATGATTATATAATGGTAATATATAATTGTATACAATAATACATGATTATAATTTTAATTGATTTTACTAATTTTATGTTATTAATCATAAACTGTGAAATATGTATTTTGTATGTATTCTCTGTTTTATTTTATAAATATTATATATAAAAGAATACATTTAATATATAATTTAATTTATTTATTAATATTCAGTTAATTTTTATTAATTTTAAAATAATATTCATTTATTATGTAATAATGATTATTTTATTTACATTAGTAGTCATACAAGTATTGTTCTCAATTGAAAAGTATTATCACGTTGGAAGACGAAATTAGTAATTACACGTCATGGCCAAGCGCGTATGTCTTCTGACGACCAAACCTTAGATTGGGGGTTCAGTTCCGACTTAGAGCCCCGTGTATCCGTCTGAAATTTTTTCCTTTTGATTTGATTTTATTTTAGTTTTTTTGTATGCACATATTTATTGATATTTTTATAATAAATAATAATAATAAATCAATTGTTTAATGAAAGAACAAATATTTTCATAAAAGAGGAACCTGCGGAGGATCCTCCGGGGATTTTGGGGGCATATTTGGCGGAAGAATCTACGGGGGAACCTGCGGTGGAACCTCTGGAGGATCCTTCGGAGGGATTTTTCACAGGGTTCACGTTAATTTAAAAAACATGGAACAATTTGAAAATTTAACTTTTATATTAAGAAAAGAATGTTTTTTTAAAATAATAAATATTTCCAACAAAACAATACCCTAAAAGCATGAGATATTATGGGGATATCTCAATGATGAAAAAATATCCCACAGACATATTATGAATATCATTTTATGATATTCAGATAGTTCATGATGATACTATGCATATCCACATGTAACACAATTTTATAAAATCTTACCTACAGAGTTCATTAAATTACATACACGTATGACTGAATCAGCCATACAAACGTATCTATTCATTAACACACTGAAGTCGGAGCAATTTTCGTTGAAATAATAAGTCTACATTCAATCCCCGAGTTACATAAGTGCATGGTTAAATCAGCCATACAGTTCATGTAACGTAAAAATATTTATTTTATTCAATTAAATATGTGTGTCAGTCTGCAAATAAAATGAATTCTTAATAAATTAGTTAAAAATTATTAGATAAATTCATTTTTTTTGCGGCGAGTCAAATATCGTACTCAACTCGAACAAAAGGCTTGAGTTATCTACCAAAGCGAATTTGTTTTCCGTGTGGAGTGTGTTAGTTAGGTGTTTACAAACGTCAATAATGTCAAAGTCAAAATTATTTCATTATGTTTTTTGTATTATGTACGAGATCTTCAAAATTTAAAATCGAAATGTATCATATTAATCCGTTACGCGCCAATTTGTACTGTCTGTGTAACCAAAATTTTATGTTCAAAAGAAGAAAAAAATTAAAAGTTTTGAGAGAATGAATCATTACATTGCCCTAATAAAAATGAAACATATATGGACATATATGTTTTTTCTTCGTACATATATGGTTGATATATAACAATAATAATTGATATAATATTTTGACCATATATGCTTTTAATAATTTCCTATCATATATCAACCATGTATGGCCATATATGTCTATATATGAATTAAGAAAGAATATATATCCTATAAAATGACGCGCGTCGACGGTCGGCAGGTAATTGCTCTAGGTTGCGCCGGTCGATGGCAACCCTGGGTTTTGGGCGCCTGGTCGTTTTAATCATCCCACGACCAAAGGGTTGGGCCACCCCAAACATTCGCCTTCCCAGGCCACCTGTGCAGCGGGAGAGTGGGGGGATAGATTACGGAACATTCTTCATGGATGGGTCGGTCGACTTGACTCTCAATGGGGCACTCTTGTGCTACAGGGAATCGCGGGACGATTTTCGACTGCACATCCGACTGTTGGGATGGGAGAGGGAAAATAAACTGACATTTTATTGCACTAATTTTTTTTAATTTTGAGGGTCCGGTGTCCTCCCTCCGGTAAATGGTTCAAGCAGCTGCTTAACTCTCCGAGGCAGCGGACCAGAAACAAACAAAGCGGATCGGGAGTCGAGCTCCGACAAGTGCAAACATGTAGCGTTTTTCCTTGGTCGGTTCTGTCAGGTTCTGTAGTTCCGGAACCTACTCCAGAACTAGCTGAATTATATGTACCGAATGTACACTGTACACTTATTTTATTCAGAGTGCACATTCT
>JABFPN010007505.1:0-10232 GCA_022817305.1 Leptoteleia sp. ZL-2020
ATGTCGTGTTCGTCTTAAAAATAAAAAGGAAATAACAAAAAAAAAAAAAAAATAAAAGAAAAAGATTAACTGAGGACAAAACGTTTTTGATACAATGCGAATGTAAATAGGCGTGTTTTATAGGCTTCGAAAGATTTTTTCTTTTACTTTTTTTTTATTGCCTTTGCATTGTAACAATTGCGGTTACAAGTGTTCGATAAATCTGACTTGTTTTTTTACAATATTATTCTTGTAATTGTAAAATTGTGACAAGTTTTTAATACTGTTAATGGCTGTTTAAATCGATGAAATGAAATATAACACGTTGAAAAAGAATATTAGGAATTATATATAGTATAGCTTGTAGAAAAAACTTTACTTTTTGTTTGGTATAAAGAAATTTAACATAAAACGTACGAACGATTCGAATTATTATACGAAGTGTTCAGGCGTTTATTTTAAATATTCAAATAAGTGTCTTAATTTTTCATATACTTTATGGTAATTTTCTTGTCACAAAAGCGTAGTTTACGTAAAGTAGATGTGCTCGTTCTTATGTTAAATTGGAAACTTGATGTTAAAATATTCAGATTTCACCAGTTGACAATTTTCTGATTTATTATTGGTAATAATATTTTATATGAAATTTAATTCTCCGCGACTTCTTTTATCGTCGCAATAAGAGTAAAATTTTACTCTCATAAGATAAGATAATTAGTAATCTTATTATCATATTTAAAATAAAAGTTATATACACCTAGAGATAGATACAGTGACAGATTTGATATCAGATTTATTTCAATGCTAAGATAAATATCATATTTAGAAGGCTTTGTATTATACTGAATTTAAAATCACAAGAATTTTTAAACGTCACGTAGACAAAAAGTGTAATTATATTATGTGATAATTTCGACAATTATACAACCGCTAGAAAATATTAAATCGTTCTCCATATTAACAAAAGTCATCAATCTTGTAGTAGCATTATAAAAGCTTTCTTAAAATGCCTTTTAGGCAGGGGAAAATAAACCGAAGAGTCGCGTTTGATCCGAGCTTATGAAACAGCAGATAAAAGTCACTAATTATATTCTTTGAAGTTTGACAAGTGTTTGTTTAAAAAGTTTGCGCAAAGCAAAAGTGAGAAAGCCTTTGAAAAATGGCGCGTCTCGCAAGTCCGCTACTTGGCCGCTCGCACGGGCAGACTGTAATGCACAATGTTTGCGCATGTCAACCGGTTGCGCGGTATTATGACTGTACGTGCGTTCGTCTATATGCGCGTTAAATACGGGGATATCGCGAAGCGAGATAATGCGCGTTGCGAGCGGCTAAATCGCGCGCCGTTTGTTCAGTTTCGTCACTTCGGAAAAGGGTACTCCTGGTACGATGAAACAATTTACTCAAATTACTTGTAACTTGGGTAAAAATTTATACATGCGACATTTAGTACTTTTTTCAAATGCATTTTAGTAAAAATGAAATATGTACGGTCTATATATATGTTTTAATGATTTCATATAAGAAAATAAAAAATTCATACATGGATATGTAAATAATTTCTTAATTTATATATGGACGATACATGGTAATAATTGATATCAATATAAGGAAATTATTGAAATCATATATGGGTAGAATATTATATCAATTATTGCCATATGTGAATTAAGAAAAAGACATATATGTCCATATGTTCCGGGGTAAAAAAAATTATGATTGATTTTTGATCTAAAACTGATCAGCAAAATGAGACCATTTCTGAACATACTTTAATCATGATCAAGTCATAGTTAAGTCACGATCACATCATGATATGATCATGTTAAGACATGATTTATATTCGTAATTTTCAGCATTCAGTCACGTTAAGGTCACGTTTTCGTCATGCTTTTGTCATGACTGAGTCACGAATGCTGAAAATTACGAATATAAATCATGTCTTAACATGATCAGATCACGATGTGATCGTGACTTAACCATGACTTGATCATGATTAAAGTATGATCAGAAATGGTCTCATTTTGCTGATCAGTTTTAGATAAAAAATCAATCATAATTTTTTTTTTACCCAGGTATTATATTTCACGTTATATCAAGTTATAACATTAACCATTTTGGAATTGAATTCTGAAAATAAGAAGTCATTTATAATTTTATACGTGCGGCTTGTAACAGCTGCACGTCCCAATAAATTTTCGTCTTAACTAATAACAGTTATAACAAGCATATTTTCTGGTTAACTGCAGTAATAATTACCGCACTGTCAGAGAACTATTTATAGTTACCGCAATAATTAGCCACAGGGATTTTTCGCAGTGGAATGCAAACGGGCCAACATTTGCCTCAACGGGCAAATTTTACGGTGCGTACCCCAAAGTTGGATTTAGACATTACCTTAATAAACAAAGAAAAATGTAAAGTAAACGTTCGTAAGATAAAGAGGCAAGCATTAGACGCCACGCCACGTTGACATCTATCATACTTTCGTGTTTAAATTTTTCCGTCTTCATGAAGGCAATTTCTAAATCCGACTCTGTGTTTAGTTTGGATTTAGTGCAGAATGACTTACGAGCAGTGACGGTTATTTGTTCGTGACACCCAATTCGTGCTTTAGCTCTCATTCCTCACGGGATATTAATCTAATTTTCGAACAGTCTGAAAGACTAACAAATCATCTAGGTTATCGACTGGGAAATGCCACACTTTAACAATACTGATTATTCATATCATATTATTGAGGAAAGTTAGCAGCTCGTGCGCGGGATTAGTTATGATTGCGAAACAGAATGTAATAAATGAGCGCGAAAAACATTGTTAAAATTTGCATACCAAGACTGGGGCAGTTCCCCAGTACGTCACAATTGGATTCAGCGATATAAATTAGTTGTATTACACACGCAGAAAGAAGTTATATACCACAGAAATTACTTTCTTTGTGATTTATGCACTGAGAAAAAGGTAATAGTCAAATTGGAAATAATTTGTATCCATTTGAGGATATATCTGAAGAGTGAACATTTTTTACTATTAAAAATAGTTAAAATGATAATTATCAAAACAATTTGTACACTGAGAAAAAAATTGGGATAAAAATTATTATACTAAATGTAAAAGTGGGGAGAAATTACAATTCTTGGCATATTTAAAAGAGTATAATAAAAATGTTCATTTTTCTTATAACCTCTTTTAAACTGTATATTAACTAAGACAAGAAGAAGTCATTTGTCCCCATTTTTACATTTAGCATAATAATTTTTATCCCAACTTTTTTATCAGTGTAGTACTTTTGTATTTAAATTTTACTATTATTAACAGTAGAAGTAATTACTTTTCTAATATATCCTCAAATTGATGCAAGAAATACAAATTTGTGATATATCTTTTTTCTCAGTGTAATTATACAATAAAATTTACTATATTATTAATAACCCGAGGACAGACGTGTAGTTATGATAGAATTTATTAATAAATATAATCTAAGTTATTATATATAAGTATAATTATATTGATTGATAAACTTTCATCATAAGTGCACACTCGTCCTCAAGTTACTATATTTTATAGTCATTTTCACTATATTATACTGATAAATTGTTCTTATTTGACTGTTAATTTATTAAAAATACCACAACAAAATATTTTACCTCGATGCTCTTATACAATACAATAATTTTGGTTGCAACTTTTATCTGCATGTAAGATAAGATAAGAAATAAAATAGAAGCTTTTAAATGTTATTTGCAGCAAGAATTGGCGGTTAAAAGCGGATTTAAAATAAGTAGAAAACATGTTCTACAAACCTTAACAGCTACGATAAGATTAAGATAAGAATTGTACCGCACGACGAATGTTACTGCAGGTATCGATTCCTGGATGAATTAAGAGTTGTCCGAATTCGATCCTTCGATGTCAACTTGGTGCGAAAGTTCACGAAAAGTGTCCAAACTGTTGCCAAGTAAACCGGACAGGTGTTTGCCTTGAATGGCGTAAGTTGATCTTGTCCAGATAGATTCGAAATACTGGTCAAAGCGCCGCAACTTAGAGTGTTCCACTCAAGTAAGCTAATCGACGGTTTGACCTAATGATTCTGCTGCGGCAAAACGACGTGGTTTGAATCTGAATTGAATTTTATTCAATTTGACCGGTAACATTTTTAATTAAATTTACCTTTTATTAAATTTCGCCTATGAATGAACGTTTCAAATTTTTCGCACGGTTTCAATTCGACCAATTTACCTCAGTATATATGTGATATATGATGATATTAAAAATGTTGTTAAAATAAATTAAAATATGTTCGTATGGTAAAGAAATAAACGTCTTTACTACTTGGTTAGACTATTCTTATGTTTTTCTACTTCACTTAAAATTTACGCGACATCCGCGTGCTTTCGTAATATAATATGGAATTGCAATTATCGACTTGTACATTGATACAATGATAAATTGAAGAATTAAATTTATGTTCGGAATAATACATATCTCATTTCAGTATAAAAGTTATTTCGGGCACACGCTTAAAGTATGAAATATTAGCCAAAATATTATTCAGTCGGGTAATGTGTTAAATTCAATTATACATTAAATTAAACAAAAATGTTTCTTCCTCGGATTAAGCTCGAATATTAAAATACGATTTCAATATACTTATTTTGCGTGGAATGAAAAACGATTCTTTTTTAAATTAATTGTTTGATAATAGTACATAATTTGCAGTGAATATAAACTCAATTTTAATTATATTTTACTTCAATGAAGTGTTGCAATTTCTAATTGTGAATTTTCTTATTAAACTGCATACTGGAATTAAATAATTCACATTTTAACAGTTAAGGATTTGAAATTAGTTCGCTTGCAGCAATTCTATTCAATTAGAATTTATTAAGTAATAGAAAATCTAAAACAAAGGGGAATACTTATTTTATATTCATTTGAACTGGCTAAATTCGCAACAATTCTACAAAATAATAAATAAAATTTTCAACACGCGATATTACATATCAACACTTGGAACGAGGGGGGGGGGGGAGAGATATATTTTATGAAACAAGAGTTAAACCATATTTCTTCGCGCAATCTTTTATCAGGTATGTCCCGAAAGTTGGAAGCAAAATATCGTGCTCCTCTAAATCTTACCCCTATTGAATGCATGAAATACGATAATTTTGGATCATATTTTTCAAATAATAGCAACTTAGGTAATTAGCCCGGAAGTAGCTATTATCTTAATTCAACGCTCCAAAAGAATAGTCATTTGTTATAAAATAGTTGGCGGAATGAATAGCCTTAGGCTCGAAAACTCGGCAACTTTTCGCGTCATATTACGACCTGTTAAATGTCTAATCGCCAAATTTTTCTTCGTCAAGACGTTAACCCTCATTTTAATTTAATCCAATAAGACTCACCGATAAGTTGAGAAAAAATCGTTATAATTATAAAATGTTACATCGCAAATAAGTTTTCTTTCGTTCTTCTTATAAACTTCAATTTTTCGTTAAGTTTTACCGTCCGAAAATTGATTATCTTGTCAATACATCAGTCGAATTTTTCATAATATTCCGATAACGTTCCCATTACCTCGCCTTCACCTTTCCTGGTTGATTCAAATTTTCACTTGAGAGCCGTATCTTGTTTCATTTTACGTTAATACGCCGCATTATTTCACGCATAACATTAGTTCTGATTTGATAACATTAGCAGAAGTGATTTCTACCTACCCCACGATTTATCACGATTTGCGAGTAATATCGTTATTATTTATAAACTGAGAAAGATAAATGTGAAAAACTTGGCATTATTAAACAGAAATTCCACCTACGTACCGTCCAAAATGTACGATCTAATTTGGGAAACAAGAAAATGTTGTAAATGCGTTTGGAAAATGAAATAGATAATAATAAATGCAACGGAAAGTGACTTGCTAATTTCACAAATTACCCGCATGGAAATGGTACCGTACATAGGCTCTATTACGGTAAATTTTCCACGCGGGTATTTTAATTTAACTTTGCCTCGTCTAGAAAAAAAAAAAACATTTCTTCCCTCCATTAACAATGACAAGAGTTAATTATAAAGTGACGTTTATTCACCAAATCATTTTCAGTACTCGTAATTTATTTATACAAAAGCAAATTCAATTATAAAAGTTGGTTATAAATTAAAGCGATTCAAAAATTATAATTCGTCTGATAGTCGTAAATGAACATTTTTCTTCGGGCATCGTTATCGAAAGTTTTTTTTGAAAATCGACCTCGCCTGAAAACTTGGGACACAGATTTTGTCGACATCGATATTCTGAACACCAATTTCAAATTCCGATTATAAGTTTCGTCCTTGATGAGGTCACAGACACTCGGCTCTGCGATCACTGACGAACTGGACATCGAGAGAAAAACTGTCGCGTAATTAGCTATGATTATCAGTTGCTTCAGGATATATCCCTCGGTGCACGAAACGTTACCATTTTGTCTATCATAATTTGCTAGCAAATCGTAATAGAAAAAGTAAAAAAACTACTGAAAAAAGATATCCTGAAACAGCTATAATTCATAGCTGAGTAGGCAAAACGTTCTTCTTAATGGATCGATTTTTGTCGTAGACTTAAACATAGGTTTCATTGTCATCGATAACTGGAACGTCGGTTCCACTATCACTGGTTACATAGACACCGGTTTAGTCGGGTTTCCTGCACTGTTCACCAATCATTGTCGTAATTCTAAACACTTGTCGAAGTAATCTTTCATAAACTGGAAATTAGATCCGTTGTTCCCAATTGTTTAGAATTTAATCCTGCCGCCACCATGATCAATGGATATTGACCATTTTCATCAAAGTCCTGGATATCTTTAGTGGTCACCAACTTTGCTGACCCAACAGTCTGGACACCGATTTCATCGTAACAGACTTGCGCGTGGTTTCCATCATTGTTCATGATTTAGACACTGTTTTTGTCGTAAACTTACTAGACACCGATTCTTCTTTGTGGATGTTCTGAAAATTGAAAACATTGAGTCATTACTATCAATCAAACTATCTAATAGGAAGTGGGAATAGAAAACTTTGTAAGTTAATACGTACACTGAGAAAAAAGTTGGGATAAAAATTATTATACTAAATGTAAAAATGGGGACAAATGACTTCTTCTTGTCTTAGTTAATATACAGTTTAAAAGAGATTATAAGAAAAATGAACATTTTTATTATACTCTATCATAGTAACTTGTACAATACTGATAATCTCTTTTAAAATGTATTTTAAATATGCCAAGAATTGTAATTTGTCCCCACTTTTACATTTAGTATAATAATTTTTATCCCAATTTTTTTCTCAGTGTAGTATAAAATAAATTATAAGATGAGACTAACACATTTTATAATGTAAATTAATTAAAGAGCAGTTTTTTGTGCACAGTGGTATATCTGATTATCTCAACGCGATTTAAAATTTAAATTTACCAAGTTTGCTTGAAACTCAATTTTTGTTTTTCGATACCATTGTATTAGTAATTTAATTTGGAACCCTCGTTGTACTTAAGAAAGGCAATGAGTTTAATTTCCATTCCTAAAAAGTAGATCTTATAGTGAAGTTACAGTTGTTATCGAATTCGCGCATCTGTGTTAATTGCAAATAAATTTATTTTACGAGAAATTCTCAAAACAAACATTTTAATCTTCCAGCAGAAGGAATCTATTATAAATAGATTTCATAAATCTTAAGTTCGAAAGGGTAAATTGTCCATGACCCAAAGTTTTACTATTAGTTTTATCTCGTTGTACGAGGAATTTTCAACGCAATAAAATGTCTCGTTTAAACGCGCTTGTCACTTGAAATTCAAGGGACATTTTGAGATTGATAAATAGGGCTTACTTTTTTTTCTCACGGAATGACATCATGGGTAATGTGTATTGCCGTCCGTCGAAGTCGTTTGAACCAAATGTTCCTGTTCTCGTGATAGATTTGTCGTTTGTTCCAAGGAAATCATTTCACAATTTGAGCCGGTTTGCTTGGTTATTGGAGTTGGCAGCAAGCTTTCTTGAATGGTTTCTCGGCCATTACAAAGTCTCCTGCTTCCTTCGTTATTTTGCACCGCTCGGACTGGCATGTTTATAGAGAAGCATGGAAGAACCTGTCGAAACATTTTAATTAAATACAGTTAATTACATCATTCCTTGCATTACACGATAAATTGAGTCCATAAGACTACCAAAAATTTATAATGCAAATTAATTGAACATTTAATTCAACCCTTCTCTTGCATTCTAGGGTATTTGGTTGGCAATTTCAAACTTTGTATACAAGCCGAAACTCAATTTCCCCGCGCTACCATTGTATCTGTAAATTGAGTTCAGAAACCCTTTATACAAAGGAAAGATTGAGAGTTCAGAGTGTGTTTAAACGGGTTGGTGAACAAACCCGAAGGTTGAACTGGGGTATCATATTACCCTAGTACAGTAATCTTTTTTCAGAACTAGTAGAATCCTGCTAAATGATGTTAATATAAGAATTTCAGTTTCCTTTGAACGTTCTTTTCATGGAATTATATAGTATATAAAGATTTTTTTTTAAAAAAATTATTATAGTATACAGAAAATGTTTTATGTTAGCGCAGGGGAGGAATTGAATGATTTAAATAAATGTTATTAAAAATTTAAGCAAAATTTAAAATACGGTACGAGGAATGCATTTTTTTGGCAAAAGTTAAATGAAACTGCGTTTGTAAATTTATAAATTTAATAAAATTCTTGGAAAAAATTGCAGCGTTTACTAAATTGCATAATTGAACGCTTTTATTAAACTTCATTTCATTACGCGGGAAATTTCAAATGCCAAAACATTGATATCAAAAAATATAAAACAAAAAGTTTCCAAAGTTACATTCAACGAAAATTCTCCTGCTCTTTTTTTTTCTCGGACGCAATTTTATTTAATGCCCCGGTAAAATAATTCAATGTAGAAAGAAAACTTCGTTTCACGCTTTATCTGTCCGTGGAGAGTAACGTTTGCAACTTCTGTATTTGTTTTTCTTACGCGAAAAAGAAATTATCTGAAATAATACAAAATTCTGTTTAAAATGTACTTAAAACAATTTTCGTATGATTACGGTTAGGGATTAATAAATTTATTACACTAAAAATACTGTGTGTAAAATTTATATTTCTTTTATGAACGAATATAAATATGAGTATTAATATCTCACGAATTCAATATAATAAATAAAATAAAAGTATAAAATTTAATCTTTTAGTTGAAAAATTATTTAATACCATGTTTTTTTTTTTTTTCTTTAAATTCATCTTTGTTATTCTGAATTTTGAACATTGACCCCTAATTTGTAGGTCCTTTACCCCCGCACAACGTATTTCATTAAATAAAGAAAGAAAAGAAGTTGAATTTTCGAATCATTTTGTACAGCATTTTCGATTGTTATATCTTAAGCATTATATGAATATCCATTTCCTTGTCCTTCACAAATTTAATACAAGATAAATATATCATTCGAGAGTTCTCGCAGCTTGGCGCTTAAGAAAACTATTCATGATTTAAAAACAGTTTCATTTAATATTTGGTGCCTCCGAAATGTATTCCACTCTGGATCGATACACGGGTTAACGTGGAGCCTTGTCTTCTTTCGTGTTAAAATGTTCGAACAATTCCTTATAGAATAAAATGCTTCGGGAAATGTGAATCGAAAAATTCCAAACAAATCCTCCATTTTTATATTCATCTTAAACGTTACAGACAAATATATGAAACTACGAATCAACGACGGGTCGTACATTTTTAGCTAGATATAAATAATTTCTTGTTGATAAAGCCAAATCGTATTCTTTCAATCTACGAATGTTGTGTCGTGAACTAACTCCAAGTCCCTGAGGTGACTTTCCCATCGGAAGTCACTACGGTAAATTCAATAGTCCTGTTCCATGACCAGAGACGCAGTCGTGTCGTTTGCTTTGATTTGCAATATTAATTAAACGGAATTAATTACAGTAATATAAAGATTAATATAATGATCGAATCAATCCGTAAACACTGAGAGAAATAGATAGTTAAAAGCACCATCTAGATAGTAGAAATAGATAGTTGAAAACAGATACACTGAGAAAAAAAATATGTTAAATTTTCGTATATAAATAGGAAACTGAAACTATATATAGTGTATAAGAAATTTTCAAATTAAATATATGAAAACTTAGCACTTATATTACACTACTTTTTATAATTATGTTTCCTTTTCGCATACTTAATGCTAA
>JABFPN010007506.1:0-10231 GCA_022817305.1 Leptoteleia sp. ZL-2020
TTGCAAGTTTGATAAAGTGATTTTCTGATACAATATATGTCTGGATAAAATGAATTTTGGATACATTGCAAGTTAGATAAAATGATTTTCTGATATAATACATGTTTGGATAAAATGAATTTTGGATCATTTCGAAGCACCCCATTAGAGACACTGAAAATTGACACCTAATGGACAAAAAATGTAATAAACAGTTTGTCAAAAATTAGAATTCAGTTTATTAAAATTTGAAATCCCTTTGTTTCTAATTTTTAATATTATTTTTTCTTCGTGTACGGATATCTTTCTTAAGAAAACATGCTAGTCGGTTATACGCAAATTTACGCTCAGTCAAATTTGTGTAGGTGTTTTGAGTAAATGATTTTGTCAATCCGGACAGATTTTCCGCGTTTATTTGACCAGAAGTTCGTAACCATATAAGTTTATCTACTATGTCTAAACCATTATTTTGCGTGCAATAATATTTTCTATCATATTTTTCCCAATGTATTGAAATTTTATTCTCAATGTCTAATAATTGTTTTGTTAATTAAATATTATTCTTAAAAATAAAACTAAAAATATTGTTACATATGTCGAAAAAAGAAGTTAAATATTTTAATAACTGAAACCTTACGACTAAGTGTCATGGTATCGTAAAATACAATATGAGGATTCTAAAATTGATAACATCATTTTATAAATTGTAAATGGAGTGTAATAATTCATTTTTAAAATATTAAATGTAATGGACAAAAAGTGCGAAGAATCTAAATTTGTACGGATATTAAACTACAAAACGTTTGAAGAAGCAGCGATATCTTATAAAAAATAGAAGAACAGATTTTCACATCATGCACGTATATCCTATCAATCCAAAGGCACTAAACCTGAGCGAATTGTATGGCAAATGTAATCTCTCCGCGGGAGAACGACACGATGGAGTGATATCCTCGATAACGTGAAAAACTTGCTCCGATGAGGACATAAACGTTTTCGTCTTTCACAAGTCCTTCGAAGTTCCGATCAGGAGTCTCATGATTCTTATTAAGCACCTTGAATAAAAGTCATATTTCGCTAGTAGAACTTGACAATGTTAAAATTATGGGACCTTCAATTGGATTAAAGGTTCTTCTTTATTATCCTCATTTATTCATGTTTTTTCTACAATTAATTTATTTTCCTCGTAGATTGAAAGTTTAGTTTAAATGTAAATTTAACATCGAAGAAGTGTAGCATGGAATATTTTTATTAATATATCACGCATATTATCAAATAAATATTAATTCGTGGATATAATATAATACGATAATAATAAATATTTTTTATGATACTGAACAAATAAATAAATTAGAGATCAACAAGAATAAAACTCCGAGAAACAGTTATTACAAGAAAGAAAATAGTAAATTAGTTTCAGTAAAAATGGTTAATTATTAAATTAAAATATTAATTTAATATTAATTTACATTTTTTCATTTGTTCATTCAGTGTAAATCAAATGGAACTGAAGAACGAAACGTTTCTAAAATTTGAGCGCATAAAAATAATGCTTGTAAAGATCTGTAAGGTCAGATTAACGAAACAAAAACAATAATATTGTTTATTTACATCCAAAGGACAGAAGAATGGATGTAAATGCAAAACAAAAACAAAATTTGTTTGCCATTTGTATGATGAAAACGTTTCGTTATTCAGCAGTGGCATTTTGCTCTCGCTTATGCTTCATTTCATTTTCGTCTCGTTAAGTTTTCGCTTCGTTTTCGTTTCAGCTTCGCTTCATTTTAGCTTCGCTTCGTTTTCGCTTCATTTTTGTTTCGTTAATGCTTCGCTTAAATTTTGATTCCGCAACGTAACAGTGTGACAACGTTGCTTCATTTATGTGTTTGGAAGTATTTTTATTCTAATAATAAATAATAAATAAATTTTGATGATCAATTTTTAAGATTGAAATGTTGAACATAATTATTATTACGTTATTTTAAAATTAAGTAATAATTTTTTTATTATATACAATATATATAAATATGTATAAATATGTATAAATATTACACATAAAATATATAATGTTACAATCGTAACATTCCAATCTAAAGATAAGCGGTAAATTTCAGTCTAAACAAAATGATACATAAATGAATTATGAATAAAACCGAAAGATGATACAAGATCACGAGCATCAAGGGTTCGTGGAAAAGCCACGAAATGTAATAATATCCAATAGCGATAAGTAAAAGGTGCCTTTGTTAAGTAGGCTATAAAAAGGCGATGCTCAAAAGGGCAGGTGGTTATTCGCGCAGTCAAAATGTAGAATTAAAGTTGATTATCCATTCACACACGGTTTTGTTCACGCACAGACGTGGCCATTAACACACAAGTTACACTCATCAGAAACAATCAGAAACAAGGCACCTCTATTGTAACTAAGGAAAATAAAGACAACTATTAAACCTCAACATCTTCTATAATAATAATTTGGTGACACAACCAACTACCAACTATCTCCCGTAACATAATTGGTGGCAACACAACCACCCTACGTTACAATATCTTGTCCCCAATATATGTTAACATATAATTATAATTGAAATGAATATAATTTAAATGATATTTGGCGGTTCGTTTCATGATTTATATATAAAGTTGTGAGTGAGTATAAAATAATTCATTGCCTTAGACGCCATGAAGAATGGGTGCTATGCTATTCTTATACACTGACAGCAGTCGAAAATTTGATTGAAACCAAGATTTTAGTAAATGTTATGATAAGTTTTATAATCAAATTATATCATTTGTTACGTTTCGTGTAACCCAATAATAATGACAATGTCATTATAAATGGTTCGCAAGAGTCACGCAGAAATACCGTTTCTCAAAAAATAACAAAAAAAAAGACGTGATATCAGGAGGCAAGATTTATAAAATGTAAACTTTATTATAAAATATATATCCAGTAGTGTTAGCGCCAATGCTAACCGCGTTTGCCGGGAACGGGAAAGGTCGAGAAATAAGAAGGCAGCGAATAAACTTAACGAAACGTTTATTAAGAAAAGGGAAACAAAGAAAACGAAAACCGCACTTTGCGTAGAAAAAGCGTAAATAAGAATAATTATATTGAGTAATTTACTGGTTAACTGGTTTTACTGGTTTAACTAACTATTTGTAACGATCGGCGTTCCTTTTAAAATGTCGTATGGCAAATTAGGGGTACAGTGGTGTAGGGAGAGGGGAAAGTAGGAGATACAAATTAAATGTTATTTAAATCGCGGAATTATGATGAGGTGATTGACCTAAATTAGAAATGAAAATAGTACAGAAATTGTATATGATGATAAGATGACGTAGCCGGTGATTACAAATAATGCTGATAAACGAATATATCGCGCATGAAAATAAAGTGTCGAATTATAAGCGAAATAATAGAGGCTTATCGGGAAGCCGAAAATTAAAATAAAGTAACGAAAATCCGCCGCGAAAGCGCAAGCGGCGAAATCCGCTCGATCGGCCTTGTCGCCGATACAATTAGACAAGAAAGAAAAAAATTGTACAAAAAAACATTCGAGAACAAGAAAACTAATAAAATAAGTTTTATTATAAATTTTCTCAAAAACTGTATATTTTAAACATCCCCATCTCCGGAAAAAAAAACAAACAAATTATTTCGTTCTTCTTCTTACAGACTGCATTTTAAATTTAAAAAAAAAACTTAATTTGTTAGTTTTGTTAGTTAGTTCACTTAAAGTCCCACGCTTATTGCGCAGAATGTTTGCGCATATAGAAAAAATTTTCAGTTGTGTATTCTTAGTTGTGAATTCTCAGTTGTGTCGAGGAGTGGCGTTACGCTCTCGTGTTCGTTTAAATTTCGGTTCCCTCTTGTTTCAATCTCGTTTCCATTTAATCTCAATCTCGTTCTCATCTTGTGAGAAATTACGGCAACGTAGTAATTTTTTGGCCGAACGGTGTAAAAGTGGGTTTATTAGTAATGAAATAAGTTTAATTTAAACGAGTTAAAGAAAAAGTGAATATTAGTTTTCAAATATGAATTTGTTAAATTTTATAAATGAAATTTTGAAATATAAAAACATTTTATACTTTAACAAAATGTGAACATGTACTACTACAAATTGTATATTTATTACATTTATAAAATTTAACAAGTTCATATTTGAAAACTAATATTTACTTTTTCTTTAATTCGTTTAAATTAAACTTGTTTTATTACTAATAAACCCACTTTTACACCGTTCTGCCAAAAAATTGCAACGTTGCCGTAACTTTTCACAAGAAGAAAACGAGATTGAGGTTAAATGGAAACGAGATTGAAACGAGAGGGAACCGAAATTTAAACGAACACGAGAGCGTAATGTCACTCCAGGTTTTATCAAATGAAAATTGTGATTAAAAGTTTTGTAAATTATTTTGTAAATGAATAATAAAATGATAATAACAAATAAAAAGTCTGGTAAGCAAAAAATATTAACTTAGAAAATTACATAACCTAAGTTAACCTCAAATATAGAATAACGTATAAAATATTCATGAAAACTTAACAACAGTTTGACAAATATATTTGAAGTCCTGGAAATTATATATTACTTACTCATTTGACAATCAAAATATATAATTTTTAAACATAGTATGCAAGATTTTATGATTATAAATTTAATATTTATCCTAAATGTCCTATAGTATCACATATCTAATACATGTAAAATAATTTAACTAATTTTCAGATCACTTAAATTTACTTACATACAACCAATTTATTTTTAATTAAAAATAGATATACATTTTTCTTTTATTATTCATAAGAATTTTTAATCTGGGAAAGTTGCAAAGTTTACAAATTAAATTCTTTTATACAGATTTATATAATATATAAGTTTATTTATTATAAATGTTTTTCATTCCAAGTTTAAAATCATATTTTATTCAAAAATGTAAAAATTGATGGAATTCAGTGATCCTAGATCGTGGGTTTTTGGGGCGATGTCACGTGACGCTTGGGATAAATTGACAGTGGGGACGCGTGTATTTATGAACTATCTTATCGTAGGAGTCGGTAATGTAGTTGATGTATGCTATTCAGGAAAAGCGTTTTGAATGCAATTTATTTTAAATCAAATAAAATACATATGAAAATTCCCTACCCTGGTTAAAGTGTCACGGTATTTTATGGTGTAACGTTGGTTTGTTGGACACCCGGTAGAGGTTTGTTGTAAACATTTGGGAGGGAATAACAAAGAAAAAATTGTTTGACTGTATTTGTTTGGATATGTTGAGTCGCCTGAGGCGTGAAAGTTATTTAATCGACGAGCTCACTGGCTGAGCGACAATAATCAAAAATAAATAAACCAAGTTCTGTAATAACTTAAATAATAAGGCGAATTTTAGTTTCAGGGATTCATTCCCGACGTTGATCCGCATTGTTCGTTCGGGAATATTTAGGACGCTGGACAATCGCTCCAAAGCGTCCATCCCCAGGATGCAGTCGCTCTCCAGGTGTGGGACGACCAGGAAGACACAGTCCTCGGATACACCCTGGAGATTGACTTGCGCATACATCTGGGTTCTGATTTTTATGGGCCGTCCTCCTGTCGCGCCCGTCACCGTTGTGCCTACCACCGGCAGTGTGTGGCATTGTTTGAAGCTGCTCGAGTTTTCCAGGAAGAAATTTTCGGAGTGTGACTTCGCTCCCGGTGTCTATGAGGGCTCTTGCTTTGACTCCCTCAATGGACAGTTCGACGTGGGGGGATTGGGCTTTGCCTGTGTCCTCTCGAGCTTCCTTTTCTGCAACCCTAGGTTGGGTCTTTGGCGGGCCTGCTTCAGCGTTTACCCCTTTGTGCCTCCCCTGGGCCGGGGTCTTCGTCTGAACAGGCAGTCCTAGTTTTCCGGCTCCTCGTTTCGTGTGAGCATCCTGACGTGAGGCTCAGTGCTCCTTTGCTTTCGCCTCTCCATCTCTTCCTTCTCATTTTTGTATTCATTGTAGGGCTTCCATTCCCTTCTGCTGTTCTCCGGAGCGTTTCTCCTCGGAGGTGTCTGGCCTTCGTTTTGGCCTCGGGCTCCCTGTGGCCGGTTTTATTCCCTTCTCCCCAGGTTGGGGCTTGTCATCGGCGGGCGACTATTGGGTACGTTGGAGTCGATGTGATCGAAATTCTCGAGTAACGTTAGGAGCTCGTCGATAGACATCTTTCCCTTCATCGCGACCGTGACTTGTATCTCTCTGGAGAAGTGTCGGGCTATCACCCGCACCAGCTCCGCCTCGCTGTAGGCGTGGCTGAGGTCTTTTGCCTTGTTCAACATCTTGATGGCGTACTCGACCTTGCTAATTCTTTCGGCGTTGGTGAAATGGTCGTACTCGAGGTTCATCCGCGACCTGTGTTGGATGTCCTCGTTCCAGTACTTCTGCAGAAACTTCTCCTCGAATCCCGCGAAGCTTTCGATGCCGGGCTCCACCAGCAGCCACCATTCGTTGGCGCTGCCCTTCAAGCAGTTATTTAGAACGTGCTTGAGTTGGTTGTCGGCGGGTTGGGCGGCGCTCCAGAAATCCTTTAGCTCCCGTAGGAACTTGCTCGGCCTTCTGCTCTTCCCGTCGAATATGGGGAGCTCGAGCCGATTCAGGAAGGCGTTACTCCCTTCGCTCCTCGGGGCGAAGGGGGTGGATGTTGGGGCGCTCCTAACTCTCTCTGCTAAGAGCTGGTGTTCCCCTATCAGACCCGCCAGTATGTCGCCGGTCTTCTCAACGTTCCGTTCCACGAGGTTTACTTTCTTCTCGACCTCTTCTACTCGGCTTACCTTGCCGAGGTTTACTTCCAGGTCCAGAACCTTTCGGTTGGACAGCTCCACGGTCTCACACAAATCCTCCACCTTGGCGCTCAGGGCGATCCTTTCCCGGATTCCCTCGTTCAGCATGGCCTCTAAGGCATCCAGCCTGTCTGCCAGCGGTATGTCCTCTCCCTTGTCGGTGATGTCCAGCAGGCCGGACCTCACTGGCGCCGCCATCTCTGAGGTTATGGAGGACTTGGAACTCCGCGTTGTACTCAGTTTTGGCTTCGTGCCGGTTTCCTCGCTTCGGAGGACGATGGGCATCCTACGTGCCTTTCCCTGCGTTAGATCAGGGTATCGGGCCCGCTTTGCGGGGTTGCCCGCAACAAAGAGCGTACTACTGGCTGGTTCCGACCTACGGGTCGTTCCGTGCGCTTGAAGTGTCGCTCGTCTAGTCACACATGCATTCGCATACCAATTTCATACCTTGTTCCACTCATTCCGCAATGGCATCTCACGCAAAAATGGGCGAATATTGGGTCTGGTGAACTTAATTCAGGGGGATCCTTCACGCCACTAGTACTCTAGTGCAGGGTGGGGGACGATCTTGTGACTCAAATTGTCACCCTTGTAATTTGGGGGAATTGTTCATAGCAAAAAAAATGGAGTATTTTCTTTTCTCAAAGTAAATTGGAAGATTCTGGTGCTTTTAATCTATATGTGGCATTCCGTGCCTTTTCCTCCGTTTACCGCAAACTTATCAGGTGCCTCACGTTGGGCGCCATTTGTAACGTTGGTTTGTTGGACACCCGGTAGAGGTTTGTTGTAAACATTTGGAAGGGAATAACAAAGAAAAAATTGTTTGACTGTATTTGTTTGGATATGTTGAGTCGCCTGAGGCGTGAAAGTTAATTAATCGACGAGCTCACTGGCTGAGCGACAATAATCAAAAATAAATAAACCAAGTTCTGTAATAACTTAAATAATAAGGTTGCTCGAAGAGCCTCAGTGGGGCGTCAGTTGTGACAGCGCTTTACAGCGCTCACATTGATCTGAACGTATCCCTTGCGTCCAGAGGACATGTTCATCATTGGCTCGTTGTTAAGCAACAGATGATGACAGGGTGAAGTTAGCGGGGAGAAACTTGGCTCCGGAGGGTGAGTACACGGCGGGGAGGACGTTCCCCGTGCGTTGGCAACAACAAAAGATCAAAAAAAAAGTTGGTTGACTCACTGCTTCTATCTTACTGTACCACGCTAGAGCGAGTCGGTCGTTTCGGGGCTCTCCCTCTCTGTCCTTCTCACAGCGACGGTTCTCGACTGGAATCAAGCAGTGTCAGTTGCTGCTCACTTCGCGATTGTTATTGTGCTTGTGCAAGCTGCGGCGCAGCGCTCAGCTCGCCACGTGGTGGACTCGGTGACCGTCACCACACCGGTAATCGGCTCGTCGTCCGGACGTCGATGCGCTTTTCGGCGTATCGGCGTCCTTCACCGTCGTGTGCGGGCAAGTGCCGCGAGTGCGTTGGAGTGTTAGTGCGGTGGTCTAGCGGTCGCTCGGGTCACTTCAAGCGGGCAAGGACGAACCTTTGCGGAACTGTCCTTGGTCTTGCGCTGACAGCGAGCTCTTCGCCGAGACCAAAGGGACTTCTAAACGTACCTTGACTCCTTCAGCGGAATTCGAGGCGTGTGGTCGAAGTGCTCTCTGCTGTCGAGGTACGTCCTTATAAATGGTGAGTTCAATGTCAAATTTGTTGTCCCAAATTTGACAAAAATATTTTCCAAAATTTGTTCTAGAAAGTTCTTTTTCGGGATGCTAACTCAAGGTTGGCGAAATAAACAAAAGTTTCTGTTTTGAGTCGAGAATAAGACTCGTTAAATTTAACATGGGACAAAAAAATCTGCCTCGATTCAGAAAGCAGTTTATAAGTATAAACTTAAAATTAATCATTGTATTGTGTTAATGTTTTGTTCATGACTTGATTTGACATGATACTAATTCGTACTGAAGTTTCGCAGGTGGTCCCAGGACCAGGAGGAGGGAATTGGAACGACAGGTATAATATGACCCAGGGCGTTACAATGGAATGACATATTTCTAAAATAATCGTAGTGCGTCGGGGTTGATTTGGGAGTGCACATTTTCGCCTATAACTTGCAAAATATGAACTTGAGAGATATGCTCCAAAGGACCAAAATTACTTCCAATGATGTGCTCGACCTGTGTTGTTAGTTTCGTTAGATTTTAATAAAAAAAATCGGTGGTCATAATCCTTAAAAGTTGAAAAAAATGGGTAAATCTATTTTTTTAAAATCTAACTATACTAACAGGTCCAGGACATCGTTAGAAGTACTTTTCGTCCTTTGGAGCATATCTCTAAAATTGATATTTTGCGATATATGATCAAAAATTTGCACTCCCAACTCAACCCCGACGCACTCCCAAGGAAAATAATATCGTCTACAGGGTGATAACCACTTCACTCCCAAATAAAGTATTACATGTTTTCTGTGTATTTTTTTCGTGCTGAATACGATAGCCTGGGCAGAATTTCTATATATTTTATATAAGAAAAGATATTTGAGAAAAAGTGCCATTTTGACCCATTTTTGTCCCATAACTATTGAAGGGGTAGGTTCCGCGCTCCAATTTTTGCGGATTCGTAATCAGCGCAAAAAAATTGATCGATTTCAAAAAAAAATCATAGGTTGGGGGGGTACTATATCCTATAATTACCCTCGTTAAATTATGTATGGAAAAATATAATCTTATAAATTGTAACAACCTTGTCACAAATTACGTAATGGAAAAATAGTATATTATGCATCAAGAGCCGTAAGTAAGGGATTTGGAACGAGTGTGAAGTGTGTCGCAAAATGTCGGCGAGGGTTGTCAAAAAGACACGAGGGTCGCCAAAGTGATTTTTCACTTTATTTCTACAAATATTTGAATACATTGTACAATTTTTTATTGTACTTTTCCCAACCTTGTCCATCATGTCCTCAAATTTCAACGGAAAATTACAATTTTTACACAAATTTTTCTCTCAGTGTATATACTGTCCATATTTATTATATTTTTTCAGAGAAACAAATATTTGTTAAATTTTTAAATACATTTTAATTACACATTTCATTAACATTATTATAACAATTTAATTAATAAAATATGTAGTACATTTGAAACTTAAAAATTAACACAAATAATAATTAGATAAATGCAAATAATCACTTCTTTTAAAAACTAATTTTTAAAATGAATTTCTAAATTGGAACAATTATATAAGTTGAGTGAAAATGGTACGTTTTGTGGCAGTTGTATTATACGTCTTAAGTCCTCGATATTGTTTGTGTCAACGTTTGGTGTAGTGTCACCTGATGTCATAGACTGTGTGGAAGCATTTGGAATTTTTGTGGTGGATTTTGTAGCAGTGTTGGTAGACGTCGTATAGTTTTTGGTAGTATTGAATATATTTGTAACAGTGTTGGTA
>JABFPN010007507.1:0-10231 GCA_022817305.1 Leptoteleia sp. ZL-2020
TTTGTTCAGCCAGCTTATTCTAAAGCCAGCTGAACCATTATTTAAAAAAAATGGCAAGAGCCTAAAATTTAAAATGTTGGCACTTAATTAGCCTATAATGAGCCTAAAATTCTGAGCTAGTTTAAAAAGTGTTCTGCTGAACTGTGCCAGCCAGCTTTAGTGACATGGTTGAAGAACCGATCGTTTTTGTCAGGAAATTTTTCCTTTTTCTTAATCGCGTTTCGAGAAGATTTTGATGAACCTCCAAATGACATCGAAACTGTTGATATTACGTACTGTTTAGAAGAGATAAAGCTGCACCCAATGCTAAAAGCATGTATTCCAATAGCGCTGGCGATCTTGAAAGCATGTGAACTCTCCTCCAGTACCAAAAAAGAATAAAAACAACAACTGGGAAATACACAGTTTTTAAACTGACCCAAACTATTGTGAAACCTCCATTCTGGATTATGGTCTAAAGAAAATTCACACATTACACGTACAACTAATTCTGAGAAAATGTTGCGTTTAATTAATTTATAAACGAAAAATAGAACTAAAGATTAAACTTACAGTCAACCATATTTTTTCAATGCGACCTAATCCTACGTTGATATTTTTAGTCGGATCTGTGGGGAGTCGCAAATTTAAAAGATAAAAGTCGTGGTATAAAGAACCTAATTCAAACAATGATAATACATTGCAAACGTAATAGTATTTATCCACTTTCTAAAAAAAATAAAGAAAAATAAATCAATTTCACAGCATTACATTATCGAGCCATTTATGTGACATGTTCTCATTGTAAGTATATACCCACATTATTAATTGTACACTCTAAATTTCGTTCGACAATGGATGAAGCATATGGTTTCCAAGCGTCATCTGGATCTCCTTTATTTCTATACGCCAATCTGGCATCGAATGTCAACTTTGTTGACAGCGCCATTAAGATTTCCTCATCATACGGAGCATCTATTTGTAGAATACCAATCAAACTGTGCTGCCAACGCGAATAATCCAATTCCATGTTATCTCTTGGTAAAGGCATCTAAAACACAAGATAATGTCACAAGTCTTGTTATATAAAATATTCCTGTAATAATACAACATTGAAATAAAAGTTCATATTCCGGAGATAAGAAATTGCTCTAAATGATTTTTTTTTTTGTTACAATACGTTATGCAATCAGGATTACAGCGGTTTATGCTTTATTATTATATAATCTAAATATTATTTATACGTGCCATGAATGCAAATTTAGCATGTCAGCACTACTACGTAGGGTGGTCCAAAAATGGTCATTCAACAAACATTCAACAGTGATGACAAATTTTTCAATAATAAATACTATATTAGTTGATTTTAAGAATTTGCTACCTCGTCTTGAACACTCTAGTCTTATGATTAATTTTCAATAAAGAAACACATTAAGGAGGAAGGGTCGAGAAACATCCTCTTTACCATACCGCATTGTGGAGAGAGACTGCATTTTTATGTCCAGAGGGAGACGCCACATCCCTACTGTCAAAACTACTCTCGTTCAAGTAAAACCCCATATTCCACTATAAGAGTATTTAAACAAAATGAAAAGCAAGTATTTTAAAAGTTTTCAGATACTTGTGGTAAAATTATTTGACACTTTCATTTATTACATTTTAAACACCTTTTACTAATTTATTTCCGTTTAACCATAACTTTAATAAACAATAAATAATATTTTGAATAGCATATACTTTAATCATTATTGGCACTCACATATCTTTTCCAATTGTAATAGCATTCTGTTAAAATGGATAAAAATTTTAACAGTTAGTTGGAAAAAGTTGAGTTTTTAATTCCTTTCAACTGTACAGTTGGCATTTCATTATATTATATGTGAAAATGTACGTAATCAAATTGTTCAATATTTTCTTCACCTAATTGTAGAAAAATGAAAATATTTCAACTCGAGTGGACTGTAATGATTTTTAACATTGAATGAAAATGAAAAGTGATTTGAAATGGAAAATCTTAAAATAAAATAATGAAATTTGAGAGAGTGCATTGTTGAATGTTTGAAAATGCAGCCCCTTTTTTTTTTTTTTTTTTTTGCCTCAGACTATAGTAATTTCACAATTTTCTACCTGAAAAGTAAAAACCACTTGATATGCTTGTAAATGACTATCATAATCAGAAATATAATCGATGCGGGTACAGCTTCCCTTTCCGCGAGAATAATACCACTTGTTGTCCGCTTCAGATCTGTTATAACTAGTTGCTTTGCATTTTGTTCCAAGTATAAGTTGACTTCCAGATGGCGGGGGAGCTGCAAATAAATTCAATTGATAATAAATGTTCCATGTCCCTATAGTTTTTATTTTAATATACTGAAGGAGTAACGTATTTCAAGAGTTTTGTGAAAGTCAATGACATTTTCAATAGCCTTGGCTTCCAAGAGGAAAGAAACATTGGTAATTGTGTACTTTTTCACCAACTCCCCTAGCTAAAACTTTTTACACATTAAACGATCTGTTTATTGCGCTGACAATGAATAAAATAAAAAAGGCCGCTCGCTAACTGATCATAAAAAAATAAAAATGGCAATCTCTTTTCTTAAGTAAGATATAAATAGGCCAATTTAAATAATTCCTTTTAATTTTATTTCGTTTTGTGCTACAAATGCATGAGAAAAATAATTAAAACAGTGCTCTCAAACACACACTACAAGCTCCCACTTTCGTTCTGCTCGAGACCGGAAAGCTCTCAGTTTCGTCGGGATGCAATTGTGCAAATGTTCGGCGCATGTATATTTTCATAGTTTATTTCTATTCGGTTGTTTCGTTGTAAACAAGCCTTAAACTGTATACAATAAAGCAAGTTTAAATTTCCCGCCATCGATATTTAGTTATTATTTGTTAGCAGGGAATAAGATATAGCCTTTTGATAACGAAACAAAGGGATAATTTCTGACGAAAATGAGAGCACGACGAAAGTGCGGATGACGAAAGTGGGAGCTTATACTGTATTTTGAAAGATTAATTTAATTATATATTTATTTATTTATTTAACATGGACGTTTGTTAGTTAGGTACATACCCTTTACCATATGGAATATAAATTAAAATAGCTTATAAGCAGTTGAGTATAATGATGGCTCTAATATTTCAAATTTCTTTTTTTTTTCTCTCTCTCTCTCTCTATTTTCTAAGATATCACAAACTGTTGAGTAGCATGCTTACAAATTGAGATCTGGTTTTCGCAAAATCAAATAAGGTAAGATGCATGTTGTTAGCAGTTCTCAAAATTCTCTGAACAGTATTAGATAACGCCAAGTTTGTTCGATAAAATTCAGTTTTAAATAAAGCGATATGTCTAATTACTCTTGTGGGAACTTGGAACTTAATTTCGTTGTATAATGCTACAGATTTAACAGAAAAATTTAGTATATAATGCAATAACAGTAGATCTGCAACATTATATCTATCTCGAAGGGAAACCAGACCTAAGAATGACAAGTTAACAGTACATTTATGATTGCGCATATCAATTGTACGACCTAATTTATACATAAAATTACGAAGAAATTTATGCTGGACGATGTATATAACAGTTTATAAGTGCGTGGTGAATTAAACATAGTACTATTTCTATTTACAAATCCCAAAGTTTTCAATGATTTAGAGAATATTGGTTTTTTTTATTTTTTTTATTTAAAAATGTATTTTAACATATCTCTAATAAAAATAAAATATATACAGCCATATCCGTTTTTCCTTAATTAATATATGGCCATTATATGGTTGATATGTGGTAATAATTGATTTTAATATAAGGAAATTATTGAAAGTATATGGCAAGAATATTAGGGGTGCGCTCAATGTATCAAAAAGTTATTTAATCAAAAACTTCATTTTATCGTAATTCCAAATTATCACAAAGCCAAGTTATCAATGCGTCATTTGATCAAAAATTCAGTTGATACAAAAGTTACTACATCTAACCCGCAGTTCACCCTAAAGCTTCATTTAATCAAAATATGCCTTAAATCAAAACACTATGTCATCACAATGCCAAATTATCAATGCGTCATTTGATTAAAAATTCAGTTAATACAAAAGTCACTATATCTAACCTGCAGTTCACCTTAAAGCTTCGTTTAATCAAAATACGCCTTAAATCAAAACTTCACGTCATCACAACGTCAATTTATCAATATGTCATTTGTCAACACCAAAAAGTGTTGGTCAAAAACTGTTGCAGCTCTGATACTTTTTTGTTTTTAATGATTCATTTGCATGGTTATTATCATTTAATATTATTAACAAAATTACTACTCATTTACCTTTTTTTGAGCATGACTTTTTTAAAGCAGTTTTTATCGTTTAATTTTTTTTTTTTTTTTTTTTCAAGTGTGAATAAAAATTGTTTTCTTTGCTATAAATTGTACCAAACAAAATAATATATGATATAGAAACTAATAGTTTTTAGTATTGTATTTTTGCTTTTATTAATACTATTTGTTTAATTCTTTAAAATTATAATTTATTATTTAATAATGAATAATTAATTGATATAACAAAATGTATTCACAAGGTAATTAAAATATATGTATCTCCCTTGAAAAACCTCTTGTTAGTAACCCTCTCAAAGTTTAGCATTCTATAAATTTATTCAAGTATGATACAAGTACAATAGGGGGAAAAATCCTTATGAAAACATCTGCATTACACAAAACATATTAGATGTATATTGTATAGAAATTTTCAATTTTAATACTGAAAAGAACAATTTTAATTGAAAAAACTTATCACTTTTAATAACAAACTAAATATTTACATGCTTAAATATTTGAAGATGTAATAATTGGAGAATGGAAAAATTTTATTCTAAATGATAATGAAATATTTATTTCCTTGTCTTTCATTGCAATATATCTAGAAAAAAATGAACCAAAATAATAATTTGCTATTTGCTATTAACTTAAATTTTTTTACCTTAAACAAAAACAATACATAATGAATTGAAATTTATTAATATCAATATATAAATATGTATACTTCAAACTGTATTAATTTAACTCATTTTAAATATAAATTATTATTAACATTAAATAATATAAAATAAAATAGATAAATAAAGTGATACAAACGAGTCCTGTTCTTTCCATTCGGCAAACCAATATCCAACAATTAAGAGAAAAAAATAATACATGTTTGGTTCAAACTTTTAAGCAAATACAAATTAAAATTTAAATGTCCACTTTTATTATTCAATTTTCTTAGTACAAAATTAAGTTGTCAATTAATGTCTTTAACTTTTGTAAAGGATATTTTTTCTGACTTAATAACCGATTTATTAAATTGAGTAAATTAGCATAATACTTATTAAATTTAATTGACAAAATTAATACATAATAAAATTTAAATGTTAACTATTATTATTCAATTTTCTTGGTAATAAATTAAAAGTTGTGAACTAATGTCTTTAATTTTTGAAAACGATATTTTTTCTGACCTAAATAATAATGGACTTATTAAATTGAATAGATTAGCATTTTATTACTTTACATTAATTATTACTTTTAACTTTTCTCAATATGCATTATGTATAATCAAATTCCACATTCCTAAAGAAAATGCATGACTTTCTCTCCACGAATTCAAGCACTATTAGATAGATACATAAAGAGCAATTAAAGGAAGGAATAAATGTGCATAAATTGTTTACCTATAAGACCTCCGATCAGAAAAGAGACTACTTGTGAAACAATTAATAACACAGTTAAAACTGATAACTTTTTGCCACTTAAGTTTTCAATGATTGTGCCCTGCATTTTGAATTTTTCCTTATTCTATTTAATTGGTAACAATTACTGATTGCACTTTTATTAATTGCTTACACAAATTGGCATTGAAAAGGACAGCGGTAAAAAAGCGCCCCGAGCAGCGTCTTTGTTGTAATCGACTCTTGAATAGGAATTGCCATGATGCCAGAACAGCTACCTGTCCAATGTTCTCGCGACTCGAAGCGCCATCCATGGTTATCCCATGAAATTAAAACCATGCCATAAGCAACCGTTCTATCCACGCAATTAGTGCATTTTCCATTTATATCCCAATTTGATAATGGATGCTTACGGGAGCGCATGATTCCAGAATGATGTGTTCTAAAACTCATGTACTTTCATAATAATGAAGACAGATTTTATTTATTCAACGATTTATCTGCTTTCAAACAATATTGTTGACCAAGTGGTGCGTTCTCCTGACTTAAAATAATAGATAAGTTGGTGTAAGTTACTAAATGTGAAATATTGGAAAGATCAACCTATGTTTTAGAATACATGATTCCGGAATCGATTCCGGAATCATGCGCTCCCGTAAGCACCCAATGTATCTATTCATTTCACAAGCTGAGACTGCCCTGCAGAATTAATGGGATAATGTATATATATATATATATATATTATACAAGTTATTTTTAATGCAAAAATGTATCCGTCAACAATACAAAGCAGAATGTAGAAAAAAACTGCAACGTCGATAACTGCACTGGAGCGGTATTTTGTTCCCGCTTATGTTTCATTTCATTTCCGTCTGGTTAAGTTTTTGCTTCGTTTTCGCTTCATTTTCGTTTCGTTAAAGTTTCGTATGAATTTTCGAAGCTAAGCTGACACGAAAACGAAGAGAAAACCAGGAGGCTGACACGCAGCATATTAGCAGGAGTGGAATTACACTCTCGCTTAAATCTCGTCCCATTCAAATCTCATTTCAATTTCGTTTCCATCTAATTTCAATATCGTTTAAGTTTCGTCCCATCTCATTTAAATTTAGTTTAAGTTTTGTTTGAGTGAGAACACCGTAAAACTGCGTTTGCGAGAGTGAATCAAAACATCGAAACGAAATTTAAATCAAATGAAATGAAACTTAAACGAGATTGAAATTAGATGAAAGCGAAATTGAAATGAGATTTAAGTGAGAGCGTAATGCCACTCCAGGGGGTCTATTCTTGAATTTACATGTGCGCAGAAACGTTTAAATATGAACGTGTTTGGGACGAGCCGGTAACGACGAACCGTCTTAAACGCGTTCAAATTTAAACGTTTCTACGCACGTGTAAATTCAAGAATAGACCCCCTGGGAACGTTAAAGTTCCCTTTTCGTGATGTTTATCGGAGTACTAGTAGCGCGCCAGTGAGCCGAATCAAAACTACAATATTCTGAAATCGTGGTTCTTAATTTGAAATATTGTTGATGTTAAGCAATTGAAAGAATATTGAAAAATAATATTTATTTTTCGTCGTTGTTTGATGGCCTTTGGAAACTAGTTACTCCATCAAAGCCAATGTATTTGATTATATGACGTATTTGGCTTCGCGTGGAATGTTACGTTAGCAGCAGCAGCAGCAGCGGTGGCAGCAGACGAATTTTTATCGGAGTACTACTAGCGCCTTCAGGCACAGAGGAACTTTAATGGTTCATGAATTACTGTTTTTTAGCATTGCCGTATCAGCCCCCTGGCGAAAACTTAACGCGATGCCGTAAGCGTTAATTACTAGATTAGGGTGTTCTTTATTTTTATTAAAATATATAAGAATTAATTAATATACTTAGTTTTAGCACATTTTCTCAATTTCGGAGATTATTTAACATTCAAGTAATTGAAAGTTTGTCATCAATTTTATGCGAATTTCTTGAACGCGTTTTCGAGATGATAAAAAAACGCGTTCAAGAAATTCGCTTAAAACTGAGTTAAAAATTCTGCTTTTGTAATCGAATTAAATTTTCCCATGCCTAAAGAATGTGCTAAAACTTTTGTTAAGCATTAAATCAACATTTTTAAAATAATATTTACAAAAACACTAACTCCGTGCCAACAGGCTTACAGCATCACCTTAAGGTGATGCTTAAGACCTGCTGTCACGGAGTTAGTGCCTTTTATAATCAATATTTAATTATTTAATATTTTATGATATACGGACCAGAGCGCCATTCTGTGGACATGGGAGTACAATTTGCTTCGCAAAAATATATGCACCGATGGTTATTCTCAAAGAATAGTGATTTCTACTGCTTCCTATCGAGCAGACGACAAAAAAATCGTAGAAATCACTATTCTTTAAGAATAACCATCGATGCATATATTTTTGCGAATTAAATTATACTCCCGTGTCCATAGAATAGCGCTCTGGTCCGAACATTATAAAATATAAATTAATTAAATTTTGATTTCAAAAGACACTAACTCCGTTGCAGCAGACCTTAAACATCACCTTAAGGAGTCGTATTTCGAACATCGACACACGCACACCAGTATTTGTAGGGTGGCAATGCTATATCATAAATACACACATACATACATACATACAAACAAAACAGTGATGCCACGTTAAAAAATCATGGTGTGCGTGTGTGTGTCGATGTTCGAAATACGGCTCGAGGAGACGGAAATGAAATGAAACATAAGCGAGAGTAAAATACCGCTCCTGCCTGACATCCTTGAGCCGTATTTCAAACATCGACACACGCACACGACACGCGCACACCATGACTTTTTAACGTGGCATCACTGTTTTGTTTGTATATATGTATGTATGATGTGTATGATGTAGCATTTCCAACCTACAAATAATGGTGTCCGAAATACGGCTCCTTCATGAATGCTTTTGCATTAAAAGTCACTTTATTTACAAACACACGCGTGCGCTTTAAAATGTCAAAGCTAGATATACAAAATTTTATTATTAAGAAATAATTTAATAATCTTAACAAACTTTGAATGAATTTAAAGCAGCTCAAGTTTGTTATTCTAGTTTGTTTTATGAATTAAGGCTAGAAATTAACATAATTACACTAAGCGCTTAATAGCAGAAATGACACGTACAAAAATTCATCAACATACACTCAAAAAAAAAAAAAAAAAGAATTTACCTTCTTTTTTATAGTTTTGAGATTATGTTATTAGAAATTCGTCTTATAAGTTTATTTCAGATATAGTATCGGTCTAATTTCACGGTTACCAGAATATGCATGATAGGTTAAATATCGTGTAAACATCTGCGTTCCAACAGGAAGTAATTGCCCTGATAGGTAATCTGTAAACCTAGCGGCATAAAAAAAAAAAAAACACTCAATTTACAAAGCGATACAGAGAAATTAAATAGACTATACTATCCTATGTTAGAGAGAATAAGAGAACAACAATAATAATAAAAAATGTAATCTCTATTTAGAATATATCACATTTCCAACCAAGTTTTATCTCATATAAAGTAACATCGAAAATAATATATTACAAATACTGTAGAAGTGATTCCTTTGCAATATGATTAAAAACATTAATTGCCTGAGGAAGATCCTAAATCCAAGGATCAAAATGTCGCATTAATAATGTAATAATAATTTTCATTTACTTGACCCTTTGCGTTTGTCAAAACTCATGCAAATGAAAAATACGATCAACACAAAGGATAATAAGTTATTTGTCCAAGTATAAGTCAGCCTTCAATTCATAAAAATACTAAACTTAACAAATATACAATAAATGTACATGCAATATTGTTTGTTACTTTTTTTATTGTTCATAATCGTGTGAGGGAATACAAATTGTTTTTTATATTTACAAGGACAAATAATTTATATATTTGTACAAAGACTATGGTTATCAAGTTAAATTTACAGTGTGTTGATTTGGTGCATCTTCTGTCTTTTTGTTGTAAATCTGCATTTCCGCCACATATTTTTCTTTAGAACGTTCGTACATATCATAATACACCTGAAAATACAATTTAATCAATCATTTTGTTATTTATATTTTTTATACAAAATATAACTGATAGTTAATCAAATTATATATTTATAATTATAGATTTATAATATTCGATATACAGAGTATGTATCCCCTTTAAAAATAAATAAATAAATAAATAAATTCTTGTTATGACATGTAACATTCATAATGGACAGAATAAATCAAATATGATAGCTTCATCTTAATTGCAATATTTATAAAACCTTTTATTATTGATTAATTTAAATTTTTATACACTCGACGCTCCCATTTTCCACCTTCTCATTTTCAACGTGCTCCCATTTTCAGCGAAATTTCTTCCCCATTTTCAGCGGAAATGTTCCATTTGTTTTGTTATTGAAACGCTATATCCGGTTCGCTGTTTGACCAATAATAACTGAATATCGCTGGCGGGAAATTTAAACTTGCTTAATTCATTAATAATTGTATACAGTTTAAGGCAGGTTACAACCGAAACAA
>JABFPN010007508.1:0-10226 GCA_022817305.1 Leptoteleia sp. ZL-2020
ACCATATATGTTTTTTTCGTAATCCATATATGAACATATATGTTTTTCTTAATCCATATATGACCATATGTTTTTTTCGTAATCCATATATGAACATATATGTTTTTCTTAATCCATATATGACCATCTGTTTTTTTCGTAATCCATATATGAACATATATGTTTTTCTTAATCCATATATGACCATATATGTTTTGTCTTAATCCATATATGACCATATATGTTTGATTTTTATTAGGGTAATTATAATATTTTATATAATTGAATAAAATTCATTTATAATAATTATAAAAATATATATTATATCATTAAAAATATCCTTTAAAGTCAATTTTTTTTGAATTAATAAACAGTTTTTTGACGAACAAAATTTTTATATTTGAATTACTCTTTTACTAATATAGTTTTATCTTTATTTAATATTTTTTATAAAGTTTGATTACGATTGAATAAAAAATGTAAATATCATTTAATTCTATGTAAATAACACTTTTTAAGCTCACGTCGGAATAAAATTATTTTAATTGCATGAAGTTTAATTTTATTTTTGTTTTTTATTTCAATGTTTTTACTGTTCATTTATCAATGAATATTTTGTTATTTGTAAAAAAAAAAACATCTTGGGTAGCTACAGATTTATTAGATCAATTTTTTGCAATTATTCAGAAAACCTATTTTTAAAAATTGACTTCCAAAAATATTCTGAAAGGCAGTTTTAATTGAGATGAAAATAAGAGTCCTTATTAGTTTTCTTGTCGATAAGTGGCCGTATCAGTACTAGTTTTGAAACGCACTATTTCAGAGTGATTTTGATTTGACAAATTTTGCAATAAATAGAATTTGTTTGAAAAAATTATTTTCCCAAGGGTACAATATTTGCATTTTTTTAAATATACCGCAATTATTGAATGAATGAAAAAATGTCAAATTTATTTCCATATACTCTGAGAAAAAAGTCATCTGGTTAAATGTTTTAGTTTAAGTGAATAAAATACATTAGTTTTTAATTCAAAAGTACTTGAAATTGCTCTCACGATTATCATTTTTACTATGATTAATAGTATAAATGTTCACTTTTCTGAGATATTCTTAAATTAAGATAAAGTGTTTTAAATTTTATTATTTCCTAGTAAAAGTATAACATAAATGGTCCATTTATGTTTAATCAATGTCATGTAAGAAAACAAAAAAAGTTTATATATGGACATATATGTTTTTTTTCTTAATCCATCTAAAATAAATATATCCATATATGGCCTGTAATTGATATACTATTTTAGCTGTATACGGATTCAAAAATAGTTCAAATCAATTATTACCATATATCTATCATATATGGCAATATTAAAAAAAATAAAAAACTGAATTACAAAAAAAGATATATGTCCATATATGATTTTTTTTATTTTCTTATATGAATAATTTTTAATTTAGCCTAATACACTCGACTATTTTCTCCTTCACACATTTGCTTCTTTTTCTCTCATTCATTTGTTGCAGTCTGGCTAATCAGTGAAAAGCACAAAACCCGCCAAATTTGAATAACATTTAAAATAATGAAATCACGTATCGCAGTTACGCATTAACTTTCTGCGCAGGAAAAGCAAATGTGTAGAAGTCAAGTGTACTATACTATTTTTTTTTTCAAGTTTGCTAAACAAATTAATCAAAGATCCGAAATAAAAAAAATTATCAATAACCCCTGTAGAACTGTTATTTCTTAACTTTCCATACAATTCTACAATTATCTACTATTTTCCCTCCCGATTCCCCGGCGCGTAATCTAACTGAAAAAAAATATTTCTAATCAGGTCGCGTTTTCGGCAGTTGCAATAAAGACTTGACGCGAAGAGGTTATGGGAAGCGGAAACAGTGAGGGATGGACGGATCGACGTTTAACATCGGTGGGAGTGAGACGGAGGGGCGCGGTTATCTCCCGCTCGTAGTAGCACGCGTGACCTTGTGGGCCGCCATGTTGGAAGTGCGCGCGGGACTCCCACCACGTGGGGATTAATTTTTCCACGCGGATCTGGCCGGCGTTGCGGTGCGCGCACGGGAGGTGTTGCGCAAAACTAACTGGACCGGCGGAATATCGCAAGTTAACGTTAAGCGAGTTGGTCCGAGCGGCGAGATTGCCTTTTTATCAGATAGCCAATTTTCGGCGGAAGCGTTTTCGAGGTCGCGCACAGTGGCTCTCACTCGGCGCCCATTAACTTCTATTTACGAAACTTGAGATAATGCGCGGCGCGGTTGGAACGGCACCGCCGATTCTTGGAATCCCGACGAATATCTTTATTCACCGCGGACCATTCAACGATTCTTTTGGCTTATTCAAGAACAAAACACGATGAGGGAAATCAACATACACTCGACGCTCCCATTTTCCACCTTCTCATTTTCAACGTGCTCCCATTTTCAGTGAAATTTCTTCCCCATTTTCAGCGGAAATGTTCCATTTGTTTCGTTATTGAAACGCTATATCCGGTTCGCTGTTTGACCAATAATAACTGAATATCGCTGGCGGGAAATTTAAACTTGCTTAATTCATTAATAATTGTATACAGTTTAAGGCAGGTTACAACAGAAACAACCGAATAGAAATAACCAATGAAAATATACATGCGCTAAACACGTGCGCAATTGCGCCCCGCTGAAAATGGGAGCGTGAGTGTAATTTATTATAATTGAACGAATTTATTGGGGAAAAGATCCGACCAGTATGCAGGCTTGAATCAATGTTAAATTATTTCGTGATGAATGTAGCAGGGAACAAAAGACACGGAGTTAAAATGAGGTTAAAATGTTTTTTTAATTCGCGAAAGTAACGAAACTAACAAAAGTAAAGAAGCGGAATAAAAATGAGGTTAAAACGTTTTTTTAATTCGCGAAACTAACGAAACTAACCATTAAAAGTATCGTAGGAAAAAATGTGACAGAAAATATTATCGTTTTTAACTTTCTTTCATATAAATATTACTTTTTTCAATTTAAACTAACAAAACTAAGCATAAAAAGTACACTGAAAAAATGACAGAAAATATTACTGTTTTTAACGTTCTTTTAGATACATAGTTTTTTAATAAAAATTTCTGTTTTTTTACAAGGAAATATTTTTTATTTTTTAAGTGCAAACATAACGCTTAAAACTGATATTTTTGCTTTAAAAAAAAAACAATAATATTTATTCAAAAACCTTTATATTTTTGAAGCAAAGTTCAAAAACGTTAGTATTTTCTATTACATTTTGCTCAGTGTACAATTTATA
Organism: Leptoteleia sp. ZL-2020; assembly: GCA_022817305.1. NCBI lineage: Eukaryota > Metazoa > Arthropoda > Insecta > Hymenoptera > Scelionidae > Leptoteleia > Leptoteleia sp. ZL-2020. The sequence goes on from JABFPN010007508.1 coordinate 3,266, forward strand.
CTGAATTAAATAATAATTATTATTATTTAATATAATTATCATTTAATTTATAATAAATTGTACCAGTAATATTCACTTAATATTTAATAATATACATATAATATTAATTATAATGTGCACGAATATTGTAAGTATTTTAGTTTCGTTAGTTTATACTGAATTAAATAATAATAAACAATTTATACTGAATTAAATAATAATTATTATTATTTAATATAATTATCATTTAATTTATAATAAATTGTACCAGTAATATTCACTTAATATTGAATAATATTCATATAATATTAATTATAATGTGCACGAATATTGTAAGTATTTTAGTCGCAATCTCTAACAAACTCTAAATATCTGTCAAAATTAACATCTCAGATTCATTTAATTAATATTAATGTAATAATCATTTATTGTTAGTTTAATCCTTTTTTAACTTCTACTTTAATTTCAGTAAAATATTATTTGTTTAAGGTGAAAAAACCGAATTGCTACCTCAGGGCTCTATCATTATTCGCTCCATATTCCTGATGTTACTACGAATGACATATTCGTGCTAAAAATGTGAAAATGTTATTTTCACAATATTTCAACCCCTCCCGGGACAATCGAATTAGCACGTGACTCGCTATTGGCTGATAAGTCTTGGAAAACAATGTAGAAATACCGAGTTTAGCAAACCTTATGATCCGATGTCTCACAGGTAACATTTAATTAATTCATTTATGGTAAAATGTCATTCATCGACAAAGTTCGAACATGTTTTATATTGAAATTTATACTTTGAAAATTTTCTCAAAAAGCTATGTTTGGAACTGATTTTTATGATAGAAATATTGAACCACTAAATAGTCAATTAAAGGAAAATTATTATAATTTTTTTTGTGATTCTAAAATAAATTTTCTCTTTAAAAAACTAGATATTGTAAAATAAATAAATTGTTGCAAATATGAATAGTAATTTGTGCATGTAATAAGTAGAAATAGGGGCATTAATTTTTTTCATGGGCAATAATACGGTCACATTTGTGCATCACATAATTTATTATTTTTATCTTTATTAAAGTTGTGTAATTTTTTTTAGTAGAATTAATCTAGAGGAGTATTTTTTCTTAAAAGATTAATCAATGATTGTTTCATCTTATTCGAACTGTTCGAAAATAATGTTTAATTAATATAAAAATAATAATAATAATTAAAAAATTAAAATTACATTGTATCTAATGTGTAATTTAGTATTTCACTGTTATACATTGAGAAAAAAAGTTAATAATAAAATTGAAATTTTTTATAACATAGAGATACCTCTATAAACATTTTTTTATTAATAAAAAATGTAAACATAACTGTAAAAACTATCGTTATTTTTTTTTTGTTTTTAATTAAAAGCTAATATATGGTTTCTAAATTTTTTAAAAAAATATTTAGTTCTCCAATGCATCCTCAAATTAGTTTTAAAATGGTATTATATTATTTTATATTTTAAATTTTTTTTCTCAATATATTAACATTAACTTGTGTCAAATAGACATTAAAAATGTCAAAATTATAAGGTTACCCAAAACTAGTATAATTAGTAACCAATGTAAAAACAGAAATTACTCCAAAATTGATTATGATCTAACGGAACCAAATCCAAATTTTAAAACATCTTTTTAAATAAATGAATTAAAATTTAATTCAATTCCCACAATAAAAAATAAATTTTAGTGAGAAAAATGGTTATACTGTTGTATTTTATAAACAATATACCATTTGTTTGAATAAAAAGATAAATAATATTTGAAAATGATAAGGTCATTAAAATACATCATAATAACGTAATATATCAATGTAAAATAAATGTTTGCAAATTATAAAAGGTCATTAAAATATATTGTAATAACTTAAAAATAATATATCAATATAAAACAAATCAATGCAACTTAATAATATCAATATAAAATAAGTATTAAATGAAAGTAATAAAAAATCTTAACGATAAATTAATTCAAATAAGTCTAACTTAAATTTAAAAAACTCATAAGCGAAAGCAATAAAGCAAAAGCATAAACGAATGAAATAAAAGTAAATAAGTAAATAAACAAATAGATGGGATATTTAGTTTCGGGATAACATGAGGGAAGGTTTCACAAATAAACTAGCAATTTAGCGGTGTAAAGCATGTTCCTTTTTATTCAAAACTGTAGCATAATAGTGATATCCTCAGCAGTAACTCTCACTGTCGATAAATATTATTATTTAATAAGCGACAAACGCAATTAAAATAGGCAAATAAAGAAATAAAAAAAAAGAATAAGAAAGAAAAAAAAAAGATAAAACAATAAAGAAGCATTGGCCAAAATAAAGCTGCACTGTGCACTGAAAGTATACGTGATTTCAATTTTCTGTGCACAAAAAGCATTAACGTAAAAGCGATAACAAACTGCAGTAAAAAAAAAAGTTCGACAGAAAAAAAGATGAAAGAAACAAAAAAAAAAGTGTGAAACTACGCTAATAAACCTTGTTAAGTTCTTAAAAAAACGACGAACGTCTCTTTTGAAAAATATGGAAAGTGTCAAAAAAATAATTTCATGTAATTTCTTGTTTTTAATTAATAAATTAAAGTTTTATATACCTTTGACATAATTTAAAATTGCAATAAAATTCATAATAAATTACAATATTTAACGTGAAATAAAAATATAATAATTTTACATTGAAAACAAATAAACAAGGGCAAAATTACCAACAAAATAAAAAAGGAAAAACAAAAGAAGGAGCAAATAAATAAATGGCTGCGCACATAAAAATTGCAAAATATGAGAAAAAAAAGAAAAGAAAACAGGGAAAAAAGCGAGCGGAATTTCCGTGCGCAAGGTAATGGTTGCGTCGTTTTTCTAGGAAGAAACCGCGGGACTTCCCCGGAAGTGTTTGGCCCCGCCGGGGGGAAAAGCGTGCGGGTTTCCCATCGGGCGGCGCGCTCTCTCGGGCGTCGCTCGGGGCGCAGCAGAAGCGTGTTTGGACCGCGTGGTTTTTGCGAAGTTGCGTGGTTTGCGTGGTTGCGTGGCCGCAGGCCGCTCACCGTTGAGTTTGTCGATGGCGCGATCGGCGGTCGATTGATCGGCGCAATCGACGAATGCGTAGCCGCCCCGCTTCACCAGTATCGTCGTGCACGACAGGTTATGGTCGTGGAAGAGTTGACGCAGCCCGAGCTCGTTGCACTCCGACGGCAAATTTCCCACGTAAAGCTTCGACATCCTCTCACAGGCGACGGACACACGACTTTGTTGCGATACGAGGAAACTGCAAAACTTTGACCGGTTAATCGCATTATTCCCGGGACGACCCCGATGTCACGAGCGACGGCCACAATTCCGTCCCCCCCGATAATGCCAACGATTTCAGTTATGCGAAATAAAAGTTAAACCATAGAAAAGATGAAAGTTAAAAGCGATCGGCCGATCAATGGCGCTGTTATCGGTTTACCTAATTAGCGCGATCTCGCGGATTGACTAGGCTCCCCTCTTTTCTTCTCCTTTTTTTTATTTGTGGTTAGAAAAAGTCGACGTTTAGGAACACCCGCGCGACTGTGTTCGCCGGTGGGAAAGAAAAACTGAAATCGCGTAGATATCGTTATCGGCGCGGGTTTCGTGGCCGCGCGCTCGAATCGAAGGGGGTGGGGGGAGAGGGATCGCGGTGATTCGCAAAATCGGGGGTAGGAAAACTCACGGGAAAAACAACGCGACGACCGTTAGCAGCACGAACTCATTTACACTCGCGCTTCGTGTTTGTTCCGGTGATCGTGTTTTGTTATCGCCGCGATGTTCCGCTCCTCACTTTCCCTCGGTCTGTTCTCGCAAGAGTTTCGCGATTGACACTCGTACGCTCGGTGCGCTTCCACGGGCTTCGCTCGGCTCCGCCGATGCAAACTCGTTCCTCCGTCTTCGGCCCGTTCCGCGCGCCTTTTTTCTTTCCTCTTCTTCCCTTTTTTTTCTTCTCTCTTCACCCTTCCTCGTCTGGCCCGCGTCGACGCCGCTCGCCCTCCTTGTCGCACCTTTTCTGTCCTCTCGCTCGTCGCTGCTCGCCTCTCTCTCGGCTCGTCTTCTTCTTTTGCCGCGCGGCGCCCTTTCTTTGCGCGGCCGGCTCTTTTTATTCGCGCGAGCGCGCCCCTCGCATTGGCGCGCGCGCCACCACGTGGTGCCCCCGCCCGGCCGCCGCGGCGGCCTCGCCATTGGCGCGCTTTCGCACGCTCCCTCGGCGGCCCGTACGAGACGCCGCGCGGCGGTGCGCGCGCACGCACACGCTCCGCGCGCGGGGCTCTCTTTCCTCTTTCTTGACCTTCTGCAAAATCTAACGGGTGTTGAGTTCGTCAGCCGTGCAGGGCCTTATTTGAATTTAGCCAGAATGTGGGTTAACAGGGGCGGACGCGCTTTTTTTTTTTTACTCGCTACTCGACGCTTTTCCAATTCCGAGTTTTGTTTCATTTTTTTTTTTGTATCTACTGCAGCCGTTGAGCTTTTAACCAATCAACTATAGAAATTAATATTTTTTGAATTGTAATTTCATTTTTTGATTGTAATATTTTTTAAATTTGCAAATATTATATTTATTTAATATTTTGGAAACATTTTCCATAAATATTTATTGCTATTAGGGGACGAATTTGATATTTTTGGTACATGTACAAAATTTTAATTTGCAAATGCAACGTAATATTCTGTATAAACTATTTTTAAATAAATAATCGTGGAATTTAATGGATTTTTGTAACAAAATAATTATTGCATTATTTAATTTAAAAATGTAAAATAAAAAAGGAAGGAAATATATATTAACAGTTAAAATGAAATTGAAATTGATATAAACACCAGTTAATTTCAAATTTTAGTGAAATGATGTTATTAGGGTATTAATTAAAGGTCATTCTTAAGGGATTATTAAATTTGAGTAATCAACCGTTAACTTAAGTTAAAACGGAAAATCAAAGTTATATTTCTAAAATTCTTAATAATTTATTTTTGAAACTTTTTAAAGTGTATCATATTTCTAAAATGTTGTACTTATGATTTTAATAAGTTTCAATTAAGATTTGTGCATTTAAATAATTTGTAATAATTTCTCATTTATTGGGTACTCAAGTTAAGTTGTTACTTTCCTATTAGGAAATTTTTACTAAATAAAATTTATACTCTTCTCAAATTTCAATTCATTCAAAATGATCCTTTAATTTTAATTTAGAATTTATTATTATTTTTTTTAATTCATCCGTAAGAAACTCTGCGTGACGTGAAGTTGTAGATACCACGCTAAATGCGCGCGCGCTTCCGCGCCAAATATAAATTATAATTGAAAATAAAATGATTTTTTCTAATGAAACTTACATAAACTTTAATTTATTAAATGTAATTGATTAATAATAATAAAAAAGCAGTAATAATAATGACTATCAAAAATACATTAACTCAATTGTTATCGTTTAATTTTTCACCAGTTTTTTAATTTAGAAAATTTCAAAAGAAAAGAAGAAAAGTGGCTATCTGCTTTTATTTTTTGTACTCATTATTTCAAATTACATACAAACTTTCATGTGCACTTGCGTTTAGAGAAATGCGCGATAATGATTAATAGTCTTCAAGGTCACGTGCGATTGGATGTTGAAAATTGTGTCAAAAGAATAAAGATAGATTTATTTTTTTTCACTTTTATTCGCGTTTGACCATTTGTACCCACCGCAAGGGTCATTTTTGTATCATTATTATTAATTTTGCATCACAACATTATGTATATGTAAACATAACTAAAATATTATGTTTTGTCATTATTCTTTACATTTATTAGAATTTTGAAATTCATATTTGGCGCGGATGTGCGCGCATTTTATTTAACAACTGCAAACTTCATGTTAAGCTTTGCTTTTTAAAAATGGAAGGGAGTAGACTTTTACGAACTGTACAAGTGTGTTTGTTAAAGTGAAATTTCTTTTAATTCATAGTAATTGCGTTATGTTTCAATAATTCAACTTTTTGACTAACGTTTTATTTTATGTTTTGTCCATTAGGTGTCGCTATTTAGTATGGTTCATAAACCAATTATAAAACAGTTTAATAAAATTCAATAAACAGAAAGTAAAATTTTATAAAACTACCTGGAAAAATAATTTTTATTTAGAGAGAGAGAAAATAAATAAAATTTAATATATTTTATATTAACCCTTCTGGAAAAGAATGCTAAAAAATGCTAAAACTTTCCAATTAGTTTTATAGTATTTTTAATCGTTTTCCAACACTTTCCAGCATTTTTCAACATTCATTTCCATTAGGAAATTTAGGGACATCTCCGAAAAGTGAAAATTACTATTAAAAATAACAATTTTAGAAATTTTTATTTACAATCCGCTACATAATTCTTAAATATTATTTTTTATAACAAAAACATTTTCCCCAATATATCCTAAAATCCCTAATTCTTCCCCACTGCATAATGATATCCAACTATAATATCAAACTACTAAAATTTTAATTAAAAACTGATATTTCCTTATAACCGCGGCGAATACTACATAAACCTACTAATTCCAATCCGAATTATTACAATTTAATCAGTTTTTCCCTCGGTGTACTTAATGACAAGAAAAAAAGAACGAAGAGCGCAAGAAGAAAAGAATGGAAAAAAGAGTGAGAGTGAGAGAGAGAGAGAGAAAAAAGGAGTGCGAAAAAGGTAGCGTTACGTGGTCGCCATATTTCTCGCAATAACGATCACGTAATAAAGATATTAATAAGATATTTTGTAACAGCTCGACTATTATGCCGGTTCCCGTTTGCGCGCGGGGCCCCGCTGGTATCTACGGGGTGTTTTGGTAGTGGACGGTCCGCGCAGACCATTTTGAGCGGGCAACAAGAGGGTTCGAGCTATCTAGTGAAGGGAAAAATCTTGAGACACGTCGTCTCTATTTCAGCACAATTTCTGGTTTTCGCGGTACCCCCCC
>JABFPN010007509.1:0-10225 GCA_022817305.1 Leptoteleia sp. ZL-2020
CTGCCATTGTTTCACAATGTGACTTTGGGGACAGTCCTCAAAACTACCAAATGTCCTCAAAACTGCCAGTAAACAAGTCAATAAAATGGCGATTTGGTCTCAAAACTGCCATTAGAATAATATATATATATATATACATATATTTCCACAGATGTTTTTGAATACAAAAAATATATACAGTGGTGTTTTTAATTACGCGTGGTGCTCTTGAATACCGTATTTAAAGTCACATCTTGCAACATGGTGCTTTTGAATACAGTCCCGGGTTTTTTTGATAACTACGGTCCTGATTCCAGAATCGTTAGTTTAGTTATATTTTTAAAAAAATTATGGCAGGAGGCGCAAATCCATGGGAAATACAATTTTCATTTGTTAATTTTAAATTTCCCACCTAAATTTAAAAAATATTTTAATTCAATTTGATTTCAGGGACGTACCTTGACATACAAAAAGTGGTGAGTACTCAAATACACCACCTGCAATCTTTATATATATATATTATATATATGTAAATTTTTTAAAAGACATTTTTGTCATGTTCATCTGTTAAACTAAACTTTTAATTGTTTAGATGTTAAATATTTGCTAGTTTTATTCTGTTTTATTTTTGTTTTTTTTATTAATTCATACAACTTTATAGAATTTCATGAAAAATGTATCTAAAAATTGTTTCAAAATCAACAAATGCTTGGACATATCTTTTATAAAATTATATTAAATAGTGTGGATGATCAAATTGCCAAAACTATTAAATTGTAAATATCATCAAATAACTGTACAAGTGGATGGACAGATGATACAGTATACATTACAATATCTTTTATTATATTTCAAATATAGAAAGAATTAAAATCATATTAAAAAATTTGAAATATATAATACAATAAAATAAATAAATGATACTTAATAATAATAAAGCAAAAAAAAATATTAATTGATATATTACGTAATATAACTTTATTAATATATCATTGAAATGAAATATTGTATAAATATATACAATACATAATTTTACATTTCTCATTAAATTGTTCTATTAATATCCACTATAGATTGTTGTTATAATAATTATAATAATTAAAACTTAGCAAGTAATATTTTTTAAATGAATGTGATAAAATATACATTTCTGATAAATGTATAATTGATAATAACTGCAATGTTTTAGTGAAAATGTTAAGGAACATTTATTTTTCTTTATGAAACACCAATATTTATGTTAAATTTAAATGAGATTTTAATCCTTCATTTAATAATAATCAAATATCTTATTAATTTATATATGTATAGTATATATAAAAAATGTATGCATTAAATACATACATACATATATATATTCAAAAAAGTATATATAATTAATAATCTTCTTATATCTTATTAAATTACAAGCTTTGTTACAAACTGTCTTAGATTATGATTCAAATAAATTTAAGCAGAAGATCATTTAACAATAATCATATGTATCATTGTCGAATATTTTTAAAAACCTTTAAAGTAAAAATTTTCTTAATTTTTCAGAAATTACAACAGGATACGTGTCATAAGAAATGCATAATATATATATAATAAGTAAAAGTTTTACAAAATTCTATTATACAAAGTTTATACAAAGAAAAAGAAAAGAAGCTATAAATAAATAAGTTTACACTAAGTAAGTAAAAGAGATAACTGTTGTGTCAACATACTAGTCTTACAGCACCACCTTTCCCTCTATTTTTCACAAGTATTAAAACTTTTACTGTATCATACTTTGCAGCATAATCCAATGCTACCTCAATAGTATTATCGCTGCTTCCATCACTAACAATAATTATTTCGTATGATAAACCTAATTTAGCACGACTTTCCATAAATGTTATACAGTCGTCCAACATTGGAGATACTGTAACAATTATAATCCTAATTATAACACGGTTGTAAATAAATATGTATAATTGTAAATCTCAAGAAATAGAAATTTATATACATATACCCATAAAAAAGTGAATTTATTTCATTAACATACGTTATATATTATAAATAAAAAAATTATAAATGAATAATTTGTTCATTTAAACAAGTGTTTGAAAATAAGAAAAAAAAGACATACCAATATAACACATTGTCAATAAATGTATATATTTTTTGTTTAAAATAACATAATAAAATGTTCCAAAATACTTACATCTTTTTTCTTCGTTATAAGCAGGAACAATAACACTTAGATTAACAGACCATTCATCATTTATAGAAGGAAAAGCTTCTATTTTGTCTTTGCGTGGACTATAATAATATTTCTCCTGCTCATATCGAATGATTTTAGGGTAAGCTTCAGTTATTATGTACAATATTATACAAAACTATAAAAGAAATACTACATTTATCATTTGTGTACCACATAAACGACTTAAAGTTGCTAACGTCAATTAAAAACCAAAAGAAAAACAATATTTATAAATTAATTTTAAAATTAACAGTGTTAAATGTCAAAATTAATATTATGTTTACATATATTAACCACTAATATAATAAACATATTAATGATAAAACAATCTTTTTTTTTTCTCAACAAATATAAATGTTAATTTACTGATGGTTTACGAAAAGTAAACATGTCGCTTTTTGTCGGGAAAAAATGTCAATCATGTAAATATAACCTATAACTTACCATACAAATAGCGAAAAATAGGAAGGATAAAAAGTAAATGCATAAAATGTGAAATAAAACCATGCTGGCTGCAATGATTAATGCCAGCCTTTCACATAAGTCGTATTTAAATGCAGCCCGGTTCTTTGTTCTATCTACTGTGTAAATAAAATAATACACAACGGGGTAACGTAGTATACCGAGTGACGTGTAACTTGCACCACTACCGCCGCTGCTAATCGGTTAATGAATGACCAATGTCAGTTTGATAATAAAATAATCTTTACTTGTTTATTTAATACATTTTTCATTATTTTTTATTTGGACGTACTTAAAGTAAACAATGCTTAAAATATTATCATTTTTTTCCACTCTATTTCGTCCTTACGAGTTTAATTTTTATACTATTATTTTTTATCTTTTTTTATTATATATTTGGACTATATTAAAGCGGGGTTTATACAAACCATTGAGATTTAAATGGAAAAATAATTTTAATTAAATTATTGAAGGGAACTTTTCTTTTTTTAAAAAAATTGTTAAAAATCGTTTTTTTTTTTTGATAATTAAAAATCATAAAAAATAATGTTTTAGTAATGTTTTAAAAAGAATTTAGTAATGTTTTTAATGTTTTAGAATATTCTAAATATACTCGTATATATAAAAATAATATTTATATTATGTTATACCAGATATATAATATTTTACAAGAATGTGTAAAATATTATTTAGAAAGTAATAAATAATATTATAGGAATATGTATAAAATATAAAATAAAAATAAAAAAATATTAGTCCCTATTAGGATTTATGCATATCTGTTTTCATTCAATTTCAAATTCAAATGGTTTGCAGATGGCGTTAGTTCTATTACACTTTTTAAACTTAATTGAAACAAGAAATGCGTCACGACGAGCCAAGGTATAAAGAATAATTAATTATATTGAGAATAGCAGAATAAGATAGAGGATTAGCGGATTTGGAGGGTACTAAAAATAATGCTGGTATGTAAAGAGAAAAGTACACTTGAATTCCACACATTTGCTTTCCATGGGACCGAAAACTTCGACACATTTGCTTTTCCGGCGCAGAAAGTTACTGCGCAACTGCAATACGTGATTTCATTGTTTTAAATCTTATTGAAATTTAGCAGGTTTTGTGCTTTTCTCTCATTGGTCAGATTTCAGCAAATGTATGGACGAAAAAGAAACAAATGTGTGGAAGAGGAAATAAGTGAAAAGCAAATGTACGGAAGTCGAGAGTAAACGAAAAATTATTAAAAATTATTGAATATACAAATAAATTATTAAAACTCGTTGATAAATGTTATATTTCTAAAATAGATTATTAACCCTTTATTTTTACTTATATTAATAATAAAATAAAAACAATATTTTTATAATAAAATAAAAAACTAATAATAAAAATTTTTGAATTTATAAAAAGTCTTTTTCCAAAAGTTACATCGTATTTGAAAACCATAAATAATTTTAGGTACTGAATAATATTCTCCCAATGCCATAGGATGGACGTACGTTTGCCGATTTTTAAATTTTGTCGTTTAAACAATTATCAATAAAAAAACACTGATAAATTAGTTAAAATTTGCTAAATAAACTCAGTTATCTACCAAAGTGAATACTTCTTTTTCCGTGTATGATAACAGCGCCACCAACAGATTTTATTATGGCGTATAGATCAAACAATTCAGTCAGTTAAAAAGGAACAGAAAATTCTGCTGATATAAGTGTATCCGTTAACTTGAATACGCCCCACTAATCTCAATATTGTTTTGCAAAAGTCTGATATTAAATATTAGAAAAAGTAGTTTAATATTTTTTCAAGTATATTTCGCTTTCGAAATTGGGCTTATGAAAAACATTGGCAAATTCTTTAAACTGAATTAAAACAAAATGATGAGATTTAAGGAAAAATGAAAGTAAAATAGATAAATACAAGTATGTACTTCTAGAAATTATTTTGCAGTGTTAAAATATTAATTATTTTTCCTTCTTCTCTGCGCGACAGAATTTTTCCTAAAATTTGCAACTGCTCCAAATTCTATGTTGTAAAGGTACGAATTTCGAACGTGCCTTAATTACGAAACAACCAATTGAGATGTTTAAACAAGCGGTCCAGTTCTATTCAAACAAGTGACGATTGGCAATTAAAAATTTTGGCATTCTAAGTTTTACATTGAAACGACATAATGAGCGCAAAAACAGATAACGGCGAGTGCATTTGCGATCCTTGCGATGGTGCTAAAAAAGACGCCAAGGAGGAACCATTTATGAAATCGGTTGGAGACGATCCAAGGTGCGCGACTCCCTTTCAACCTTTCTTACTTTTTTTTGTTGCCAAGTAATCCTTGTGAAAAAGAATGCTGAAAAATGCCGAAAAATATTGAAAAACGCTGAAAAACTACTAAAACTGGGAATTTTAAGCATTTCTTTCCACAAGGGAATGCTTTTAATCAACGTTTACAAACGCTATTAAGTGTATACAGCGATAAGTTGGTTAAAAAAAGGAGATTTAAATATCAGTTTGTAGTCAATTAACAGCCACTATAACATTGTAACCATTCTCTTGGGTTGATTAAAAACAGATTTCAACAACAGAATCAAACACTGCGTTGCTTCGTGAGCTATCGGGATTTCCATAGGTGCGAGCACATTCTGGGTCAGGAGCACAAGGCTTGCACTTGGTTTAAGGATGTTTACGAGGAGCTGTGTCCCATGGCTTGGATCGAAAAGTGGGACGATCAACGGTCCAAAGGTACTTTTCCTTGTGCCCTGAAGGATCGTAAAATCAATCAGTAGATGACCGAAAGTGGTGAAAATTTATGCTTCGTCGCGATGAAAAGATGAACACATAAAATTTAAATGTGGGTGAAAAAGTCGACAATAAATATATTATTTACCATAAATGTTACGTGGTTGTAATTATGCGAAACACTTTGTGATGTTGGCGAAGTTGGAAAATAATTTACAACTGCGCTGTTGCATTAATTAAAATACAATGAAAAATACATTGCATTGGTATCACTCACTTTATTAATATTATTATAACAAAATTGTAGTGTTTTTCAACGCGAATAACACAATCCGATTAGTATAAAGTAAGAAGATGATCCTCAATTTAAATTATATAGTTCAACTTTCAATTTCAACATATTTTGTAATGCAGCATACGATTGCTGCGGCGATACTGCGGTGGATTGAAGGAACAAAAAAATTATCAAGTTATGAAGTCTTGTTTAAATGTTTGTTGAAACGTTGCGATGATGTTAAAATACAACTTTTTTAAGTCAGATTAATCAAAGCAACTTGCTCATAGGCAATGATAAATCCGCATTATACACTCGCTCGCATTTTTAATTACAAAATCGAAATAATCTATAATACAATCAACGGAAAATTTTTAATTTTCTTCTTGTGTCTTAAACTTCTATGTATATTTTTTCCAGTCATTACATAATTATTATTTTATACATAAATGAATGAATGAACATACAAATGAAGTATTAATAACTGAATCGTTCGTTAAGTGTCTTTTCCGTAACGCCAAGGCTGCGTGATATACTGTACATAACTTCACTGAAAGTTCGATCATCCAAATCATCGTTTGGGATAGCCATGTTACGGTTCCTGGTGCGCGAACGAGACCTCGAACGAGAACGTCGCTGGCGATTGAAAGATTGCGTCCTCTGTTGCTGTTTGAGCAAACATTAACGTTTTAATACACATAAAGAGATATTTTTAAACAATAAAAAATTATATTATTTTATAATTTGTGAGAAAAAAATATATATAGAATTTTATCTTATAAAATCTTATACAATTTTTGGTAATTGTATACAATACTACCCCCCCCCCTAAGGTGGGTTTTTTATAAGTGAAATCGATGCGTTTTTTAACGCTGATTGCAATAAAAAAAGAATTAAAGGTCGCTCTCTTACCGTTCAAAAGATATGGCCAAAAAACTAAACGGTCCCTGGGAGCGCGTCTGGGTAGAGTTGGGCGCACTGTATCGCTCATAACTCTGAAAGTATCGACTTTAGGGATATGCTCCAAAGGACCAAAAATGCTCCCAACGGTGTCCTGGACCTGGTATGTTAGTTTAGTTAGATTTTAATGAATTTTAATAAAATAAACGGCGGTGCGGCGTAACACACAAAAGTTGAACAAATCGGATAAATCTGTTTCTTTAAAATCTAACTAAACTAACGATACAGGTTCAGGACATCGTTGGAAGTAATATTGGTCCTTTGGAGCACCAACCTGAAGTTGATATTTTTGGAGAACTTTTTACTAACTTAGGAGAGAAATTTTTCAGTTCTTGCAAGTATATGACCAGTTTACCAATAATGTCAGTAATTTTTATTAATCTTTTCTCTCCGTGTACAATCTTGTACTGTATTGTCAACACAATGCCCGTGAAACATTTTTATATAGGTGGCATATATGCAGGCATGTACGCGACATATTTGTCGGCATACGTTTTTCAGAAACGCATATACGCCCACGTATATACCTGCATGCACTGAGGAAAATTCGTGCAGTTCACGCAACAGCATGCGTAGAGTCGAAGCGTAAACAATTGTAACAACTGAAAATATGATTGATATGTAGTTGTGGCTATGACTGTAACTGAAATTGATTACAGTAAACAAATGAAGCGCAGATAATCTTAGAGTTAAACTTAAATTTGTACACTCACAAAAATGTTTATTTAAGAGTAATAGAATATTCTTGTATTAAATAGGATTTCCATTCATTATATGGACAAAGCGAAATTCTATTTATAATAAGAATAAATTATTATTAGAAAACATATATTTATATAGAGCATTATTTCCATTTATATTAAATGGATTTGTTTTAGAGAAAAGAATAAAATAGTTTTAGTTTAAGAAAATTCACAGACGATAACTGAATATTCTTATTTTTAATAAATTTTCTGTTAGTTTTAATAAGAACATTTTCTTTGTACAGGTTTCTTAACGCAAGTATATTTTTTTTCTGAGTGTATTGTAAAAGATACTCGGATGTTCATTAAAAATTATGTACAGCATCTGATTTAAATGTACAACAATCTAAATTAAAACTACATGCGTTAAACTGGAAGAATTTGGCTTTAAAGGTTTACGACAACAATGTTTTAATCAAGAGCTTTTATAACCTATTTTTGTCTGCACAAAGAACATGTTCTTATTAAAACTAACAGAATATCTATTAAAAATAAGAATATTCAATTATCATCTGTTGAATATTCTTTTCTCTAAAACAAATCCATTTAATATAAATGGAAATATTTCTTTAGATAAATATATGTTTTCTAAGAATAATTTAGTCTTATAATAAATAGAATTTCGACTTGTCCATATAATGAATGCAAATCCTACTTAATATAAGAATATTCTATTGCTCTTAAATAAACATTTTTGTGAGTGTGCTTATACATTTGAATCCAAATCCAACTTCACATATGCAGTAGCGATTATCGCATTTTTTTCTGAGTGTATATGCCAACCTACCCTGAGAAAAGTATGATAGAATAAAGTACGATTTGTGTTAGTGAACCGAATGCGTAAGGCATCCGCTTGTTTTTTGACACATTTTACGAACAGTGATGGTAAAAAAGTACCACGACTGTTCGTAAAATGTCTCGCAATGTTAGGACAAAGCACGAGTAGAGGACAATGCATTCGGTTTACTAAAACAGATTGTACTTTATTCTATCATATTTTTCTCAGTGTATATAACTTTTTTTTCATGGGCAATTCAATGTAAAAATGACAACGCGCCCATTTATGGCCACTGCAAAGCGGATGCGAACAATTGACAATTTGTATTCGATTTGACAGAAACAAAGCGAACGAGAAAGTGCCATTGTTAAAAGGAGCATTTACAGAAATATTGTTGCCTACTTCGAAACGTTTCCACTGCAACTTGTTGCGACAAAGAGTTATTCATTTTTTTTTTTTTTAGTCGTACGACCAGCATTGTTTGCACGCGTGAAAAGTCTGTAATGAAAATGTCAGCTCGCAATGTCAATGATTATTCTGAAATATTATATAAACGCGCCGCAATACGATACTTTACGCCCTTTGTTGGCCGCTTTCTTTAATTGTAGCAATCCTGCAACGTTTATTTCATCGAGGCACATTTTTCATTTCTTCTGCGTATTACATTACAATACTCTCATACGTAGTGCAATTGTTACAGAAGCGGAAATCCATCGACACGAGAGGAGAAAAGATATAATAAGCGTTACTTACCCGTTAGTGAATTGGTAATGTGCTTAAAACATTAAAAAATCACCATTTTAAGTTACTGAAACATAGTTAAAAAACTAATATCTTAAATTAGTAAAATGTATTAATACGTTTATAACTATTATTTGTATTCAAACAGTTAGTTTTGTTAGTTTTATTAGTTTTCGTGTTGGTAAAGTGGTTACATAATTAAAACATTAAGAAATTACTATATTAATTTGGTAAAACTTATCAGTACATTCGCAGCTATTGTTTGTTTACAAACACGGGTAGCTTTTTTCTTTCAAACAGTTAGTTTTGTTAGTTTTAATAGTTTCGAACGGTACACGTCGTCACTTGGCTAACAAGTTAGTAGTTTTCATTACATACACTTATTCATTTTGCAGCGAGCCAATACACTTTTGTATTATCGATGGGTGAATATCTTATTGTGGCACAGTGCTCGGTATTTGACAGCACAATAATGAAATGACTTGCTGAATGTGATCATGAGAACTTTGCAGTAGCAATAATAGCAAAGGTCCCAATACCCAACTATGTACTCTGTTCAAACTACAACTTGTCTAACGATCCTTGTTTCAATTCGTATCATCGGATTGTTTATTAAAAATTGATAGTGACCGCAATTGTAAAATTGTACCAATTGTTCCAATTCGAATGACTGAAATTAATGACTTAGCTTGACTAGTTAGTTGTCCAATTACTCAAAATACCAAAGTTGCGTCTTACTCATCATAAATTACACTTATTTTAGCAATGTTATCAATATGCATAGTTAATATTAGTCATCATTATAAAAGTTTAGTTCCAGTTACATAGTTTTAAGATAAAATAATCATAATATGGTTAATTCAAACAGAATTCTAGTTACCACAAAAATTAACCCGATAACTTTCTTCTCAGCATACGATGAGAATGACAATTTATGTATAAGAAAAATATACAATTTAATTTAGTGACCACCGGCCAATGTCTATTTATGAATCAAAACGATGAAAATAATATGTTGAGAAATATGACAAATAATTTACTTATAGACCTGCTTCTTTTGTTCAAATTCCATATAACTGTATTATCTTTTATAATAATCCAATTATTCTTCCACATTATTTAAAATAAACTTATTATTAAACAAAAACTTATAAAAATAAATTATGATTGTTATTTATGACTTGAAATTGTACAGTTTGCTTATGTATACTGAGAAAATGAATGATATGAATTAATACAATGATGGTAAAATTCGACGAAATTTTTATAAGAAATATGTTAAAGTAACAATGTGTTTTCCTAAAAAAAAAAAAAAAAAAAAAAAAAAAAAA
>JABFPN010007510.1:0-10225 GCA_022817305.1 Leptoteleia sp. ZL-2020
AGAATAGCGCTCTGGTCCGTAGATAATAAAATATAAATTAATTAAATTTTTATTACAAAAGACACTAACTCCGTGATAGCAGACTTGATACATCACCTTAAGATGATGCCGTAAGCGTTAATTACTAAATTAGGGTGTTATTCGTTTTTATTAAAATGAATGAGAATTAATTGATGTTGTTGATTCAGCACATTTTCTCAATCTGGAAGATTATTTAACAATGATGTAACTGAATTTTTATCATTAGTTTCAAGCAAATTTAGGGACCGCGTTTTTTAGGTGTTAAAAAAACGCGGTCCCTAAATTCGCTTAAGACTGATTTAAAAATTCAGACTTTTTAATTGAATACAATTTTCCCATGTCTAAAAAATATGCTGAATCAATTGCAAGCATCAAATCAGCATTTGCAGAATAATAATTACAAAAACACTAACTCCGTAGCAGCAGACTTACTGCATTACCTTAAAATAAACGTGAGATGCTCGAAAGTTAACTGCCCAAAATATAAAAAAAAATCGTATGTGTAGAACCCGAATTTTCACCCCTAAATTCTCGATAACGAGAAAATCATATGAAAAATTAAATTTTCGCGTAATTTGGGCAATTGAAGGTGTAAATACGTATGAACCGCAACTTAATAGCAACTAAGACCACTTTTTTTTTTTAATGATTAGACATTGGCGTAATATATTATTATTACTTTAAGTTAAAAAAATTTAAAATTAAAAAATTATTAATAACATTAATATATATAATTACTGTTAGACTTTGGAGGTTATTGTGTTGGTAAGCTACGAAATAGAATGATCAGAAAATGTCTTAAAATTCTAGGATGTTGTAATCGAAACAGAAAGTTGTGCCAAGCTTTTTTTATTTTTGCCCGCCACGAGACAAGTTTATCTTCTGTAATATTTTTATTTTTATTATAGAAAAACAGTATTGCGTTATAATTAAATATTTACTATAATCTATTTGTTCAATTTGTACAATTTTGTTTCAATTGTGGATTTTTATTTAGACAGAAAAATTTAAATAATTTTATTTAAAACAATTTTAAACGTAAATACAGAACCAATTGTTTCAACAGCTCCAAAAAGCATTCCTATATTCAAATTTTTTTCATAACATAAAATTGACTGCCAAACTGCGTTAATGACATAAACATATGAACTTTAATAAACCAGAAAAGGAAGCACAATACTGCTTTTGTTTATATTATTCAAAAGGGATTCAAATAAAAATCGTTCTTATTGTAATGATTTATTTAACATAATAGAATCTACAAACTAAGAAAACTATAATTACATAAACATAAAAGTTTTTCTACGCTTAAATATAAAGAAAGTTTTTCTACAGAAATAAGAAAATTTCAAAAGTAGAAATTAAAGTAACGTACGCAAATTACTTTCATTGTATAATATACTAAAAAATTACATCTAACAATAAAACTAATTTAAATTATATAAAGTAGTATCACAAGGCTTGTATGAACACGAAGTTTTGTACATAATAATTATAACAAATAATAAGTCATTTTAACTATATTCAGATTAATTGAATCATATATTCATTCATATTCAACAGTCACGTGAAAAACAATAGAATATCCTATTTGCATACATTCAGTTTAGTATCGTAAAATTTATTACATTTTATAAGCTTAAATATCATAATTGAGGCACTGATATCATGCTTATACAATACAGTAAATTCTATTTAAAAATACTTAAGTGTATCTATTGAATACATATATATACATATGTATATAAATTTAACTGTTAGTTTTTGAAGAAGATTCAAGTTTAAAATGAATACAGGTGTCAAAATATATTTCCTTTTTAGAAGTTTGAAATATAGTTTAATGATAAACAAAATAGTCCAATGTTTTTAAATATATCGTCAGATATATTTGTTATATAATCTGATATATGTATATATACATATGTATACATATACACAAAATTCCTTTATGCAGTTACATTCACAAATAATATTTATCGACAATAAATATTAGTATATATATATATGTATGATTCATACACAATCGTTAAAGTTTATAAAAAATATTTACAATGCTACTAACAAACATGATGAAAATTAAAATTTTTAACTTTCATCGTACAATGGAGTGCCATCGCCACTGAGAGACATACTACGAGGACTAGAATTGGTGTGCGGCGTGCCTCTCGGTGATTTGTATGTTGGAGTCCGTGAATTTTGCATTCTGTTGCGAGATCTGCCTTTATCATTATAACCTCGTGAAGATTTTCGAGAATCATCATACCTTGGAGTTCTACAAAATAAAAATATATAAATTTAATAAATAATAATTAAAAATAATTTTATAATTATTAATTCTTTAAACTAACTTGTAAATTTTCAAACACAATGTATTAAATTTTAAGGTTTATATTTTTATAATTACATTTTAGTTTGTTTTGTTATTTGTAATGTTCAATGTTATCTTTGTGATAATTGCATTTTCTGTTAATGCGTGTCTGGATGTTCAATAAATTTCTGATTTCAAGATATAAAAAAAGGAAACAAATAAGAAAGTAAGCTTACGGTTCTCGAGAATCACCACTTTGACTCAGTCTCGCCCAAGCTTCGGCTGCCTTCTTCCAATCTGTAGATTCTCCAGTAGGTGTAGAAATTTGTCTCTGTGTTGGAGTAGATTTGTGCGAAGGTATAGCTCCTGACTGCGCAGGATGTAAAAATTGTCCTGAATGACTGGGGGTTTGATGACCGTACCTCGGAGTTGGTTGTCCATGATGTGGCGTTTGATGAGGTGTTTGGTGTGGAGTCTGATGTGGCGTCTGGTAAGGTGTCAGGAATGGCGTTTGTCCAGAGGGTGTATAAGGTGTATTTGGATACGTGTGCATGCCTCCATAACTTGCAACAGTTCCAGGAGTATGTGGAGGATAGTGCGGTGTCTGATTGGCCACTTGTGTTAAGGAGTGTAACATATGATGTGGCATATTTTGAACCACCCTCTGAATAGCTTCTTGATTCATACCCGATGCCATAGAAGGAGTTCCAGTATTGTACGGTGTGCGCGAAGTCATAGCTCCTCTTGGAGTACTTGGTGTAGCCCTTCCTGGTATAGGATCTCTGAAGTGTTCTTTAAACCAACGAAATAGTTCGCTTAATCTGCTAAACATTCGACCACGCAAACGGAAACCTTCCGGAGTAACGCTGACAAATTCATGGCGACAACTGGTTTCAGGAAGATAAGATAACATAAACTTGCCAGGATAATTTTTAGAAGCTGATATAATGTATGGTATATTACGCGGATTCTCTTTTTTCTGAGCCTTTATAATTTCTTCAGCTTTGTCCTTGATTCCTTCAACATCGGCTTTGAAATATTTAAAATCAAGCAACTCGGAGGCATGTGCAGCCATTGGATTAATGTGGCGAGCAATGATTTCGTCGAGATCTTCAAATTCCTCATTACCAATCCAAAGGCTTTTTCCCAAAGAAAAAGCATTTTCTTTGCCTTCTTCACGAACATCGATATGCTGGTAGATATTATCTGTCACTTTCCAAGTAACTGTCAAATGATCAGAACCTTTGCTACTCGGTCTTACAATGGCTTCACCTTGTTTTACAGATTGCATTAATTTCTCAGTGTCCGTATAGCTAATATTGTGAAAAGATGGATGTATAATAACTCGTTTTACATAAGTCTGCCGTTGTTTGATCTTTTTTGCATCTTCTTCCGCATTAATATCTTTTTGTTCCGAATCATTATCGTAGAAGGGATCCTTCTGAGGTCGCCATTCATGCTTCTGATCTAATAAATCACTGCTCTTACTAGTGCATTCAACATTAAAACGATCCACTTCGATTTTTATAATCCTACAATGAATTATTTGACCAATTTTCACACGATCAGCGGGATTCACTACATGTTTGTCTGATAGATTCTTGATGTGAATATAACCAGATATTCCATTATCAAGACGTAATCTAACTCCGGTAGCTTTTCCTGGACAAGAACCGTCGTCAAAGTGATTCCATACTTCAGATAACTCAGGTAAGTCATTTTTCCAACAGAATGGACACTGCCAAAGTCCAGTCTCGTCATTCCTGACCGGATTTGCTTGATCGAGTTGATCACCCTGAGTTTTTTTGTAACTAATACCAACAACTGTAGACATAATCAATTTACCAATGTAAAAGGTTTCTGGAGTTTCTTTCGTAAGAATGTCAAATAATTTTTCTGGAGTGGGGGACTGATAAGGAATGCGCAAATCTTTGTATCGACAGTTTAATTCTGCTCGTATGTCATACAAAGTTATACATTTGTTACCGAATCCCTGTCGTTCTAATTCCTCCGCAAATGCATCCAAGTCCAAATCCTTCAATCTTTCCGGAGACTCAAGAATTTCTTCCAGGGCACTTGCAGGATTTGCTTCTTCATCATCATATTCCAGAGCATCCACCGCCATTTTCCGTGCCCATTCATATGTTTCTGGATGGACTCTTGAACCGTCAAGCACCTCAACATAGGCTTCCGTACTGTCACCAAGGCTGTTTGTGTCAATTTTGATAAAACCAGCACAGTTGATAAAAACTTTTGGCCCCATATGACAACTCGTAACTAATTGTGTTCTATTTTCTAATCGTTGATTAGTCTGTTTGAATAACTTGATCAGTGCTTGTGCTTTACGTGTACCCAAACCACAAACAAATTGCAATAAATTACCAGAATATGGTTGTTGGACAGATTTGTTTGCATCAACACCAACTTCATTCACGCGATTGACAAATTCCAAATAAATGTTCTCTAATAGCTCTTCTTTTTGTAATTCTCCTTGCAAAGGATGGTATTTCAGACATAAGATTTCTTCATCTTCGGTGCAAAGTTGAGAGAACTCGACAAGAGGATCTTGCATTCGTCGAGCCAAAGAAATTGCTTGTCTGAGTAGTAAGGGGTAATCACGAAATTCCTGTTCACCTTTCTTGCTATTTGAGTAAATTACAGACAATTCATTTTCACATATTTCAACATTAATATTGGGGTAGCTTTCTTCTTCCACCAAAGTAGCAACCACTTGTTTGATATCTTCTACGATCTTAAGAGCTTCTCTGGATTCACCACCAACGACAATCAAATGAGGTTTTTTGTTAGAAATGAAATGTTTAATTGCAACTAAGTCCGCTTCTTTTGCAATTTTCTCTTGTTCTCTGAAGCTGTTCTTGCGCTTCAACAAATTTGGAAGTCTGAGGTAATCATTGCACTCACCATCAGGCGCAACTAAACAAGCGAATGGTGCTTGAGAATAATCCGTAACATAAGCTATTCCCATGACTCTTAAACCTTTTTGAGTACTCCATTCATCATCGTTATCATCCAAGGTCAAATTGTCACAACTGTATGGCGCAACTTTAATCCAATTGTATATTTTTCGACAACAAGCTCTCATTACACATTCCCGTGCTTCATTAATTAAATTTGATTTCAATTCTTTTTTCATGTCCGGTATTACCATCTTTTTGATGGCAAACTCTACACTGGCAACACGCAACTCATTCCAATCTTGTACATTCTTGCTAAATTCATCACGGTAGTAAAGCTGCTTCATTTCATCAACATAATTTGAACTTGTATTACCTTCAATAGTCTCACTAAGCTCTATGGTGATCAGTTTGTCATTTTCAGCAATAACTAATTTTAAAAATTGATCTCCAACCAAATCCCGAACTGGCTTGTCTTTCAAATATTTCATCGTATATATTGCATGGTTTTCATCAATTTCTTTTATTCCTTGTTTCGTAGGCTTCACAGATATTTTAGCGCGTTCCATATACATTTCCCTGACACATTTTCGAACAAGAGGTTCTCGTGCCAACTGAGTTGCAACCATGTACTTTGCTGCTTCCAAGACTTCTTCTGGAGTATTAAACTTTTTACTCAGATATTCATTTGCAATTGTAGTTGGTTCAGTAAGTTCCTGGTCAACTTCGTGACGTTGGTAATTGTCTCGTAAATTTTCTGCGAATTGTTCAGGACTGAGACCAAAACGTTTTGCAAGCCCATCCAATCCAGCCTTTCTACATAAGCTGTAGTTATCAGAACGTACTGCTTGTTTTACGGTTTCATCTGGCAATTCATCTACTTCCATTTCTTCTTCATCGACTGGTGGTTCTTCGCCATTTTCTTCCGACTCCAACAACTGTTCCTTTCTCTTAGCTATTCTTTCATTCCGACGAGCTTCTTTTTCTTTTCTCCTCATCACTTCTTGCATAACCCTTACATCTTGACTGTAGTAAAGTTTAAAGTGGTTGTAAACGTCATTTAATTCTTCGTTGGTCTGAACATTCTTTAAGCGATCTATGTCATCATCTTTAATAACACGTACGTTATCAGGTATAGGTGCATCTGGATCTTTCATAATTTGTTCCGACTGGTAATTGCGCATATTCTCAAATAATTTTACAAGTTGTTCCTTTCGCTGTTTCAATTCACACCACTTGGCATCATATTTAAAGACCTTCCAGAGATCATTAATATTTAGTTCAGGAGAAACATACTCTTTACGATAGAAAGAGATAAAAGGAACTTCAAAATGCTGATTGCGCATAAAATCCAATGTTTTCTTTATCTTGCCAATTGTTTGCGGACCTTTTCGAGCTCTTTCTTTAGCTTCTTCGTTAAAATGAGAGTCTTGGATTGAAATAGTAGCTTTGCAGAATGCTTGTTTGTAGATCCATTCAGCTTCCTCGTCAAGTTCGTTCGAATTTTCATCTACTGGGGTTATAGGCACGGAACGTAAAATCATACGTTCAGGTATATCAGTATTACGTATTTCATTATCTAAGTCCGTAAAATGGCCTCGTTTAAGTTCACTTGGCTCATAAATTTCAAAAATGCTTGTACGTGTCTTCTTATGTTTTTGTTGTTTACTAGGACGCCTAAGACGTTCGCCATCTTCATCCTCATATTCATCCTCATCATCCTCTTCTTCTCCTTCATAATCTTCATCATATTTAGCAAACTCATCATAATCGAAGTCAACACCAAAAATATCTTGAGCTTCTTGCAAGTTTGCATCAGAAAAAATATGCTTCTTTTTCTTTCTTTTTTCAGCAATCGGTATTCCATCATCACCCACGATAAAATCATCTGCATCGGAATAATCTTCCTCGCTTCCATCTTCACCGTAAGTTTCCGGTTCATGGCGATGACTTCTCTCACTTCTTCGTTCATCTTCCTGTTGTTAAAGAATGTTAAGAATTGTTTTATTTTTTCTTGTAAGTTCTTGACATAATATAAAAATTAACAAGCGCATCAGTGTAATAGTGAAAGAATGTGCTTGGCCAGTGCTGCCAGATTCCACACACACAGGCATGTGCGCACTCGGATATATATATATATATATATAGTAATTTAAGATTTAAAATAAAGGAATTAATAAAAAAATAAATATAAATTTTATAATCAACTGTTATTACATACCATTGTTTCTCGCTCCTTTGAGAAGCAAAGGTGAAAACAGATATTGTGAATAAAAGTGATAATTTACACATTTTCATTTCAATTTAGAAAGTAAAGAAACATATAACATATATATTGATATTATTGAGGTCGAAAAAACAACTACTTACATCATCTGAACCTCCTTCAAACAATTCATTAGCAATAGCATTTCTTTCATCTTCTTCTTGAACCTGTTCTTCTTCAGATTCTTCATCCTGAATCCTTCTCAATCGTTTAAATCGTTTCTGAAATATAATAATAGCAAGTTATATTTTAATTGAAAATTTATATAATTATAAAATAAAAAAAATATATTTTATGATAAAGAAATCAAGAATTTTTTTTATATAAATACTGATTACATTTAAGTAAATATAAAATATGTCAGTTTAATTTATTATATTTATTAAAATATTTACTCTTTCAAGTTTAACGCCTAAATTTTCCTCTAGCAGATCGTAATCATCATCTTCTAAACGATCATCATCGAATTCATCATCACTTTTTTTACGCTTCTTAGAAATATCTGATGCTTCGCTGTCTTCCCCATCACTTTCTTCAATAGGGTTATCATCAATTAAATCCTTCAGCTCCTCTCTTAGTTTGTCTTCATCATCATCATCTTCCTCATCTTCACTTTCTTCTCTTACTTTCAGTTTTTTCAGCTTTTTACGTTCTACTGGAGTTAATTCTTCCTCCTAATAAATAAATAATTAACAATTACAATTATAATACTTTTTTATAAAAATTACAGAGAACAAACACTCCAAACATTAGATTTTAGTAAATTGAGACAAATTACATTAACCAGTGTTTAAGCAGACATAATTTTTTATACAACTGAACAATTGTCATTGGAAAATGCTGTCTAATAAATGCAAATGAGTCCACTAAATTCCAATAAAATGCAATATAGAAAATACTTCAATAACTGGTTTTATTTGGAAAATATTTGTAATTGGTAAATATGTTTTATAAGATATTTTTCCAGTTTTTTGGCCATAACTTTTGAACGGTAAGAGAGCGCCAAAATTTATTTCGTAATTAGCGCAAAAAAATACATCGATTTCATGTGTTTTTTTTATCCACCTTAGGGGGGGGGGGACATTCCGAATAATTACCGACAAATAATTTGCAATAAATTAATATTACGACTATAAATTAAGATGTAAGTTATCCTATCTCTCAAGTTGGATCAAACTGCACACGGTGTGCAAATTTGATTAAAATCGGTTAAGTAGTTTAGTCCATCGCGGACAAACAGTGTGTATATAATAAAATAATAAAAAAACGTACGAAGTAATTGAAAAGTAATGGAATTCAATTAAAATTCAATTAAAAGTAATGGAATAATGGAAATTGAAATTTCAATTAAAGCAATTGAAAATAATTACAATTAATCCATTACTTTTAATTGAATAATTAAAAATACCATTAAAATTAATTGATTAATCGAAATTTTTAATTACTTAATTAAAAGTAATCGCTTAATTGAAATTATTTTTAATTATTTTAATTTAATGGATAATGGTTAATTGGAAAACTGAGCAACCCTGCATACAATAAATAAATTACGTCCTCTAAAATAACTCTAAACTTATAGTTCACTTTGTGTCATATTTATACGAATTGAGGTTAAGTCAACAACGTGCGCATATTTTTGGGATTTATATGGAATAATTTTATTCCCTTCTAATCAGTAAAGGAAGTAACAACAACAAAACTTATTAAAATATGTCAATAACAAAAAGAATATTGTTATACCTACAAAATATCGAAATATTTAACAAGAACTCTATAAACTTAATAATAACAAATATTCACTACTCATAATAAATGACAACAAATATTATTTTGTTCGATGTCAATATTACATTATTTTTTATAACAAATCATAAATTAGAAACATGTGACTTACCTCGCTACTTTCCTCTGCTTCAGAAACTATAAAATCAGCCATGATTTTGTAATGATATAATTATTGTTTTGTTTCACTGTTCGATAAACAATAATAAAACACTTGAATATTTTTTCACTTTTTACTTGAGGACAATGATTCGACTAGAGCCAATTAATTCATCCAACGTAAAATGTACTTTAAGATATTCACAAAGTATATTATTTAATTGCACAAGAAAGAACAAAGCGACCAATCTTAGCAAAAATATTTGTGAAGTACAAATTATCAAATACACTTTTCCATATTTAAAAAAAACTAACTGAATCAAATAAAATTACTCAAGAGCGATATACATGCTATTTATATAAGAGCAAATCTTGCATTGATGGCGTGACTATCGTCAAGGAATAGATACTTATATTGACAAACAAAATTCTAGGAAAAAATGTCATGAGTTGTTTACGGGAGCGAATAATTCCGAAATCATGTGTTCTAAAACTCATCCAATTTCATAATATTGAAAAAAAGCTTTTTTTATTAATGCTATGCCATAAGCGTTAATTACTAGATTAGGGTATTCTTTGATTTTATTAAAAAAATTATAAATAATTAATGTAATTGTTTTAGACCATTTTTAAATAATCACCTTATAGTGATGCTGTACGAAAATACTAACTCCGTGACAGCAGACTTATAACACCAAGGGTGCTTCCGATAGGTCCGCGTGCATGCACGCGTGCAGACCTGTCTGTGTTTCAGAATACATTTACTATCTATGGGTGCTTCCGATAGGTCCGCGTGCATGCACGCGTGCATGCACGCGTGCAGACCTCTCTGTG
>JABFPN010007511.1:0-10225 GCA_022817305.1 Leptoteleia sp. ZL-2020
ACTTTTTTCAATAAAGAAATTATGCCATTTAGATCTACTGAAGAACGCACTTGGTTATATACAACGTAATACTAGAGTTGATTCAAGTGAAATTCGGTTGATTCAACCCACCTTTTTTTTCAGTGTAGTATCCACCATACTTTTTTTCCGTGCAGTACTATAGAACTGATATGTACTGGGTGTCTAGAATTCTTCTACTATTTCCTCCTGGATTGGTACACCAGTTCATTGCCAACCATAAAATACATTCAGCTTAGGTATACGTATACTAGTAACTACGAAACATTTTTCCCCGTGCATATTACATCAAACTTACTGGACACACCACGTTCTTGCTGGTCTCGTTTCTTCCTTTAATTTCACCGGGGGGATTATCTCTCGGCCGTGCGAGAATAAAAGAATCATTTTACCACGTCCGCAAATTATCCCAGCCTTTTACGACTCGCGAACGGAAAACGAGTTGCCAGAAAAAAAAGCACTGTTACGTTGACGATTCTTTATATTCGCATAAACGTCGTTCCTCTTTTTTTTTTTTCATCTTCACCGACCTAGAGAGCGCGGGCGAGGTGTGCCGCTGACGATTTTATGATTGACAATTTTGACGAAGAAACGGCTGCCCTTGAAACTGGGAAATAATTATTTCTCAAGCTCTCGGCCTTTAACTCCTTTTGGCACGTGATAAGTCACTGATAACATCGTGGAACGTGTCGGTGAAAGTGCACACACACGCTCCCCGCGCACTTGGCCGATTCCTGCGTACCTCTCCGCGTTATTCATTGATTTATACATTTCTGTTGGATTATATAAATTCTTTCCCAAGCTTTGTGCGAGTCAAACCGCGCCGATTCCTGTTAATTAGACGAGGAAGAGTTTGGAGTTTAATAATACATAATTATTGTTCGATGAGGATTTGCAATGGGAGAAATTTATTAATTAGTCGCTACGGTATTTTATAATAACACGGGAATATGTGTGCGTTTGTAGTATTCCCTGTGATGTGATGTAGTATTATAAAGAAATTGTAGAAAAAAATGTCTTTGTCGAGGAATGGAACTCGTTACCTCAGAGTTACCAGTCGCGCTTTACCACCGGTCTATGCTGCTGAATTGGAATGTATTAATTTTAGTCAAATTCCAGTGTTAATGTAAAAGTAATGTTGGAGTATGATATCATGAATTCTATTCTTTGGTGAACTTTTTTTTTCTTTATTTTTATGCATAAAAATTCAGTCTTTAAATGTTCTTAAAACTGTTGAACCATTTATTACATTGAGAAAAATATGACAGAAAATATTACTGTTTCTTAACTTTGTTTCAAATTCAAGTCAGTATTTCAATAAAAAGTACTTTTTTAAAAGAAAAATGTTCCATTTGAAGTATAATTATAATATTTTAAAATGATGCGTTTGTTTTTAAAAACAGTGATATGTGAGACAAAGTATTTTTTTTAATTACTTCATCATATTATAAGGAATGCGTTGGGATTTATAATTGTTCACATTCTTTAAATGACTTTGTTTTCACAATTGTTTCACAGATATAAATCTCTGGATGTGATTCATTTTGTATGAATGTTAAAAGTATTACAATTTTACATTCTTTTTATGCACCGTTTGTCATTTAATCGCAATTTAAGGAAGGACATTTGTGTTTATATTTGTATATGTTATTTTATCCTTGCTTTCTGTGAAATGCAAATTAGAAGAAGGTGGTACGTTTTCATGATCACTGTAAGTGGCACATCTTTTACAGAAGTGTGCTAATATAGCGGGTTTTATTTAAGGTCCCGAGCGATGTGCAATATCAGATAATGCTAAATACCGTTCTAATAGTATTGCAATTCTATCATTATGGATGCAATAATCAACTTTGATGGTTATAATCCCGATAGGAAACAAATGAATTTCAGTAATTGATTCTGATAAATATTTCAATAATGTTTATTGCTTTTATTATCGAGAAAAGTGTGAGGTAAAGTAAGCTAAACTATCTAAACTACTAAATTATTATCAGTATATAATGTTCAATATATATTATAATAAATTATAACGAAAACCATGTTTATTTCCTCAAATTCTTTTAGACGCATTTAGGACTGTATTTGGCTCGAAATAAAAACTTTTTTTTAATATTATATGATATAAAAAAAAAATGAATTTTGTAAATTAAAATTTTTTTTATCAATGATTGTCTGAATTGTACTAAAAAGTCTAACTAACTCTGAAAGCTAATTCTGGTGTTGGTTTGGTGTAATTTTAATTCTATCTTTATTAATAATATTAAGTATATTATCATCGATTTGATGCAATCAAGATAAAAAAGAAATTGCGAAGACAATTGGAAAATCAAAAAAATGGTTTGTTACCGCAAATAAATACGATTCGTGTTAAATCAGTGATTTATTTGTAAAGGGGATTAATATTGGTTTTGTACTTTTTATTGTTTTGAAAACAACTGTGCAGTTTATTTTTACGACACCGGATGTCTTCGTCAATGCATAATGAGATTTTTTATAGATTTTATGTATCGGCATTTGGTGACGGTAAAGTGACTTATACTTTCATGGCAAAAGCAATGAAATATACAAAGCGAATTATTAATTTAATTTAACAGATAGATACTCCAGTAATAATAACTTAATTCTAAACAATGCCTTATATTTAACTGTATCAAAAATTAATATTTTGTAAAATTATTAATAAGTTATTAATACTTATTAATAAACAAAAAATGTTCAAAATACTTACCAAAAAGTTATTATTACTTAACAAATATTCTTTTATTTGTTTCATTCAAATTCAATCGAGAAGTTTCAAATGTATTTATTTACATACAAATGGCAATATTTATTAATAATAAATTAAATTATTTCAACCACTAAAATGTTTTTCTAACTCAAAAAATCATAAGCGTAGATCTATATAATCAAGTACGCTTTATTAATAACCATTAGTAATAAAAAATAACGAATCTATTAACAAACAACATTTTAATGCGAGGGTTGAATGATTTCAGGTTACGTTTGGGTGAAGTTGGCACATCTATATGGGGCAATGCGTGTCTCGTAAGGCGGGCGCTGTCATCGCAGCATCCGGTTACTCGCCATCATATCGCATCATGGAAAAGCCCGCCAAGAACAAAGTAAATATTCCCTTTATGTTTTATATCAATCATATTTATAGTACAAACAATCTTCGAAAGTTCTCGAAAAATATTGAAGAATCTCCAAAGCATTTTGGAAATTATAAATTCAAAGAACTTTTCAAAGTTTTACGGAATGGTTCAGACCCCCCCCCCCCTCTCTACTACTCCCCAAAGGGGATATTATTTGCAATCATATGAAACTTCCTGCCTTGAGATAAGAAAGGTGACACTCCCATTCAAAGTTTTAACTGGTTGTCCTATCCAAATAGAGAACAAGTTCGTGCTACTCGTATCTCAAGTACATTATTTGGTTTCTTATATTTTAATACATAAAAACGGTATAAAATAAGTATATTTAAGTTAATAATCTTGATTAATCTTCAGCAGTGGGATTGTTGTAATAATTAATAATACTTACAACAATACTTAATACTGTTAATTAATAATAATTGTAATTATTATTACACGGGAAAAAGTATGCGTGCCAAGTTTACTGATTTTCTACTAATAATCAACTAATATTTTATATGTCAACTATATGTTGAATTAACAACTAGAATTCATACACTGAGAAAAATATGGCAGAAAAAATTACTGTTTTTAACTGTATTTCAGCTACATGTCCGTCTTTTAATAAGAATTACTGTTTTTTAAAAGGAAAAATGTCGGTTTTATCTTTAAATATAACATTTAAATCTAGTGTATTTGCTTTTAAAGAAGCAGTAGCTCAAATATAGTTAAAACAGTAATTTTTTCTGTCACATTTATCTCAGTGTATTTAATCTAGCACATTAAGATAAAACATATTTTAACATTGATTATATGTTACATTAATACAGAAATATGTAAATTTGACACCTTCATTTTTACCATATATAATTATTACTATTATTAGAGAATTTATTACTACTATTACAAGTAATAATTTAACTAAATTTAACCTGGTGCTGAAATTCACAACAAATTTATAAGTGCAATTACAATTAATTTACACGTTTGATGATTTGATTGATTTCACCGGGAACATGATTACCGGTGAAACTGTCGAACCGCGATACAATCGCTAATCGGTTCCTACGTGATGGCTAATCAAAAATTGAATAATCATATAGCGCACTTTCGTGCGATGGTTGTTTAATTGCAAGATTTTGCGGGATACTTCATTGGAAAGACGCATGCTTGAGAAGAAAAGTGGTATCCTCCTCCGTTTATGATTGGCAAGATCCATCAGTTTAATGAGTTTCTAATAAAGTGCAGGTCGTTTATAATGACACGTCTTTGATTCGTGGAAATTCGACGAGAAACCTGGTAGCGAGGAAACGCTTTTTATTTTCATTAAAGCGTCATTTATATGCACTCGGCGTGCCGTATAATAAACTTACACTGAAAATATTGTTATTTAATAACGATGAAAGTGATATGGATGGTATTACAGTTTATCATCATATTACTATAATACTTTGATATTATATAGGTTGATGGTATAGTGTAGTATATTATACAGGTGGATGGAAGTTGCAGAAAATATTCCTATATCTTGTAGATTTTCAAGGATAAATACCCACAAAATTAGCTTAACTGTAAAAAAAAAGGATTTGATAAGGTAGCATATAATTATTATATAAAGTAGAAAATATTGTTATTATATAAAATAGATATTATTTCCTGCATTATATAATGATTTTTACTGTAACATCATGACAAAATTCTTTTAGTGTTCTAGAAGATATAAAAATGTTGTCCATCATTTGTTTGCGTCTATATAAATTATTATGAAACTTTGAAAAAAGTAGAAAAAAATGATTTATTATGTTTTAACATGGTGCACGTAATGGTATTAGTTTAGGAGGAAATGTACGGTTTTACACTTCACTATTATATTTCCCTGAAAATACCTGTCTTGTTAATAACAAAGTTTTATTTTGAAAGGTATTATCTGAAATCAAAAACAAATACTATATACTTAATGCAAAAGTATTTTAAGATAAGAAGATTTAGAAGGAAGATTACATTCTTTTTCATAAAAGAAAATCTATTTTATTTACAAATTTATTGCAAATTTTTTTCTAATTACTGCAAGCTACTATCATTATATCAAAAAAAAAAATTAATTATATTATTTTTTCTTTATATGAAATATATATTTTGCCATAAATATCTGCAACATATATATAATACATATGTAATATATATAACTTTTATAGATATTTCGTAGATGCAACGCAATGTTTAATTTACGCGGATACTTTTTTAATTATTTTACGAGCACAAAATGGAGCCGCGGATTTTCAAATCGGTATATTAATTTGCATAATAGAGTTTACGGTTGCGATAAAAAGTTAATTGTACACGAGGAAATGAAATTGGAGAACCGTAAACGAGTGCGGCGTGAAATGTTCAGGAAAAGTTGGCAAAATAAAATATTAGGGAAGTATAAATGGCGTTAAAAAGTGGAAATAAAATAATCCTTACAATTAACTCAACGTAACTCGAGTAAGTTGCAATTCGTCAATTGCACACCCAAACGTTGGTTAGAAAATTAACAAAATTTATAATAAATTACCAATAAAATATTCAAAGTCCATCTATAAAAGTCTCATTGAAAACTTTCATAATTCACTGGTTACTCGAACCATTAAATTAATCAAGAAAAATTGTCCTTTTTAAATCCCGAAAGAACGCAATAAAAAAAGTCAGTAACCTACATATTTATAAACAAAAAAAAAAGGAAGAAAAGGTTAGGGATTTCTTATTCGAAGAGTGCACCCGGATCCAATTTCGATCATTATTAATGAACAAAGAATTCCACCGGTCAGAAGATGATTCACAAATGATTGGCCAATTTTTAGTTTGGAACACGAAAAGAAGGCTCTGAGGGAACGGTACCGATGGAATTTCCTGTCCGTAACCTCCTGAAAGCTGTACAGTAAGTGCTGGGTATAGTGAGCGAGGCAGTCACGGAAAGGAATTCCCGTCGGGCTCCCAGATTAAATTCTTCAAAACGTTTCAGCGTGACGCGAAAAGAAGAAAACAATTTATATAAAGTAAATTTTTTTTTCCTTCGCCCGAGCCAAAGTGGAATGACAGCCGTTGCGCTTAAACGTTGTCACACATCGTTTGCCAGGCTTTTTTTTTGTCCCGGACTCATTAATGCCATTGAACGATTAAAAGTGAAATTCATCGAGGAATTTAATTGCGATACTTATCGCTCTTTTTTTCCCCCCCTTATTGACACATGTTTATTGTCGCGTCCAAGAGGATATTTATTGTTCGCGGTGCGATGACCTCTCGCTCACTTTACCTTTCATTTGTCTCCTGAAATAGAAAATTTTGTACTATTAAAACGAAATGTCAAATGTTTCCAAAGATGGAATTGGCCGAGTTTGAATTCCCATTGAGTAAACATTGTCCAAGTGTCTTAGATACATATATTTGTTTTCGATAAAGTTCAACATAAATCAACATTTTTAAATTATTTTTAATAAGTGAACTATTTTAATGAGACACTGAAAAAAAATGTCCACTTATTTTATAGTATAACATTCTTACTATAAGAATAATATTATTATGCTTAAAGGAAATCGTGTTGACGATATGATAAATAGTTTTAAATTAAGCATAATTACATAAGAAGACTGTCCTCTTATAATGTGCGTATTATTTTTTTCAGTGGACAACAATGGCATAGGTAAAATTAATTACTCGTTTATATTTGAATTATAAGTTACAAGGTGAATTATTCAGTTTTTATCATTATCAACCATAAAAACAACCATTTTTCTAATGCCCTCCCAAGTTGTCATCGAGAATTATAAAATATCATATAATCTTCCACATATAATTTTAATTTATTTGATATAATCTTCCATTTGAAGATATATAATATCACACTCATATATTTCACAAATAAGTATCTTTACATTATTTATTCAATTATAATAATAATTGTTATCCTACAACCAACATTAATATAAATTTACAATTAGTAACTTACGCAATTCCATATACCGTACATTACCTTGTACAATTGTATATCACCATACAAGCTGGAAATATTGCTCGCCATTTATTGGTACCGGATACCAATCGCGTCCATACCTTTTTACCTTCTCAATTACCCCTGCCACTTAACTAATGATGGCTGTAATTTCAAATTATGTTCAAGCTGATTTGAAACAATGCCACTAATGTCCACGTACGGTACACCTTAGTACCAGGTTACCTACCTACATCATTGTTGCCACGAATTAAAAGGATACTACGGCACAATTGAAGTTCAGTGAATGAACTTTGATTCCGTTATTGATCGGGGAGGCTCTTTTAAAAATCCAACGTGTGCTTAAGATTCGCCGAGGAGCACATTTTCGTGCGTTGACCTTTTCCCCCGGTTCGCCGTTGTTCTAGCCGCTGTAAGATAATCCGCGAGGCACCGTCGGGGAGGGGGGGGGGGAGAGGGATCCATTTCATGTTCACTGTTCAGAAACAGTTGCTCCGCGGTGTGACGCAATAATTGTGCCGCAATGATTGCCTATCAAATTTTTACCATAACACGTTGCATTGAATAAGCGCGGCTGAAAAGGGCTGGATCGTTCGGCCGTTTCCCATAGCT
The DNA here is from genome assembly GCA_022817305.1 of Leptoteleia sp. ZL-2020. NCBI lineage: Eukaryota > Metazoa > Arthropoda > Insecta > Hymenoptera > Scelionidae > Leptoteleia > Leptoteleia sp. ZL-2020. The sequence goes on from JABFPN010007511.1 coordinate 7,753, forward strand.
GTAACGTATTATGGGTGGCTCAGCCGGTGGGATAACGTTTCGTTGATTTAATCGTGAAGGAAAAAAATTGGAGTCAGGTGAAAGAAAACCCTGAAACGTTTTTGCCCCTAATTGGGTGGGAATCGGGATATCGTAGATTACAATGAATCGGAACGATCGTTCCCATTTTCTTACCAGAAAATGGAAATTTATAATCTTATGTAAAACCATAATTCTCATTCGCGCGCTCCAAGTCTGCTCTCAAGCTGTGGAAAAGTGAATTTCATTTAACGAGACATCCCGGCACATTTGCACTGCTGATATAAAAAGGATCAGGTTGAAGGTTTGTCTGAAAATGAATTTCATCAGAGTATAAATTTAATGTCCACTTATATCAAGTAAATTATCTTCATCCCCTTGCAAATGTCTTCCTGTCAGTCCAACGAAGGGCTTCCTCGAGTTGTCCTTTTCTTTGAGAATATCAATCGAAAGAAACGGCGGAATTAATTGGACTTGTTGGGGATCGAGAGGAAATTTTATTTCCAGTGCCACACGTGTTGTATAAGATTTGCGCAGCTACTTGAGCAGCGCAGATTGCATAATTTATGACTCGCGTCCGCGAATGGACGATCCAGTTCCTCAATGCAAAGCTGAATAAATGTGGCGATTTCGCGTCGAATTCCCGTTATTAGACTCAACAAATTAACTCCACCTGGCTTCCCGCTTTATTCGTTACGTAGGGTCGGGGAATTCCAAATGAGACACCTTCTGGTGCTCCCAAATGTTGTTCGTAGGTATTGGGTCTACAAATAAGTCTTCACTCATTGATCAAAGAGGGCGCCACCATTAAATTATGGTTAAAATTGTGCGATGTAAAGGTCATTATAACCTGTAAATATTAGGGATTTCGTATCAACGTCAGGTATATTAGCTGGAACTTTTTGTTAACTTGTTGAATTCAAAGAGGTCTGCAGCTCAAGCGTATCTGACGCGAGTTTGACGTCGAAGACAAAGGACATAACGGAAGACCGAAAGTATAGGAATACGTGGCATTTGAAGCATTATTGGATGCAAATTCTTGCGAAACGTCATAATAACTTACACTTACTTTCAATAATACATTAGGTACCTTTCTTTCAGAATGAATATCCAATTTCTTTTTCTTCTTTCTTATTTCAAAATAACGGAAAGTTTTATTCGAGATGTCAAACTTGAAACATAATCAATATTTCATTGTTTGCTTTTTGTAACCGTTTATTTTTCCAATGTTTACATCCGGGCGAGCCATCATTCCGGGCTCATTAGTGCCCGATAATTCAATCAGTTGCGTCGTTTCGCGCATCTTAATTCAATTGTTACCTGGCTGAAAAGGTTGCCCGCGTATTCAACGATGAGATCAGCCGCGGGAAAAGCGAGGGAAGAAAACATTGAAAAAAAGAAGAAAAAAAAAAACGCGAGAAAACTGATTTACGGAGAGATCGAACGGCCGGTCTGTAATTACGCCATGGATGATTATTATGCACGTGGAGTCATGTTGAAATGAGGCCGGCGTTCACGGTCACGGTGCGGCTCGCGAGATCCGCTCCGCACGAACGGAATAATTGGACGCGTTTCGCCCTCTCGCCGCGGCCCTTTATTTCATATTAATTAACGCGGCCGCGCACCTAATTAAGTGAAAATAACACGTTCCCTCCCCCCACCCCCTCGTGCACACGGCGAGTACAACGAGAGTCGTGCGAACCTAAGGTAAACAACCGATTGCGATTGCAAAAACAATGCCGCGCGATAATAAGCGCCTTAATCGGCAAAGGAAGTGACAAATTTGAAACGTGCAACTGGATGTGTTGCGGAGCTCGCCGCTTTTTGTTCCCTTTTTTTTTTATTATTATTTGCCTTTGCCTCGTTGCAAACGCGGCAGTAAAAAGAGAATTTTATTTTTGTTAAATAGAGCCAACTACCATATATCGGCAGTCATTATGTTTGAGCGGCCATACGTGTTGGAAATGAGGCATTTTAGTAAATTCGTAATATACGAGTGCTTGGGAAGAAATGAAATTCGAGACCCATCGATTATGAGTTCAGTGTGTTAACCGTTAGATCGTCTAGATATGTACTTTTGAACTTTGAAATATTTTTTGGTGATATATAGGTGAAGATGTGCAAAGTGGTGGGGAGAATTTTAAGAAGAAAATTCTTTCGATATTTATTTACGATAAAATATTTGCTGGGAAAATTGGTTGATTGCCTAATCTGAAAAAAAATAATTGAGAATTACTGTGTTAAAACTTTATTGAGAAGCCAAAATAGGAAAAATTACACTGAGAAAAAAGTTGGGATAAAAATTATTATATGTAATAATGGGGACAAATTACAATTCTTGCAATATTTAAAATACATTTTGAAAGAGATTATCAGTATTGTACAAGTTACTATGATACAGTATAATAAAAATGTTCATTTTTCTTATAACCTCTTTTAAACTGTATATTAACTA
>JABFPN010007512.1:0-10222 GCA_022817305.1 Leptoteleia sp. ZL-2020
ACATAGAATACTATACAATGTGTATAGAAAAAATTCCCAAAAATTATAAGTGATACACATACAAAGAACGTATAGGTTCAGTATTCCAGGATTTATTGCTAAATATGCTATTTATTTTTCTCGGTGTGCCAACGGTTATCGGTCTAATTATAACCAGCCGTCATATGTAATAATGGCCAAGTACAGTTTTGTTCGCTAATATGTACTGTCACAGTACATTATACCAACGGTTATTCGCCAGTACTGTGCCAGATCTTAGCCGATTGTCACCACCGACTTTTCTACATGGGGTATCATAGTTACTTGTACAATACTGATAATTGTATTTTGTCCTCATTTTTACATATAGTATAATAATTTTTATCCCAACTTTTTTCACAATATATTGAAGTCGATCCGCGTGTAACGGGTCGACGTGAAAATCGCTAGGCGAACGTTGACAATAATTTATTATGCAAATGGATTGATTATGCCGATGAAAATGAAATGGATGTGAAATTAATACTTACGAATGGGGCACCTCCCATACGTTCTTGAAAGTAACAAGAGCCGTTGTACGTTGAAAAGACTGTGACAAGTAGGTCGATAAATTGACGTTATTAATCACATGCTAATGATATATCTTCGACTTAATTGTTTAATTTGTTCCGGATATTCCATTCAACGTGACATAATTATGTGTCTCTTTCCGACATTCGAATACTACCGTGAATTGAAGGGAAAAAAATGAGAATTAAATTGTCGGATTGTTCCTGTGTGTGGGTTAAAAAATTTCAGAGTTTTTACCAAGTTACGTCGAATATACGATAGAAAGTAATCTGGACTCGCCCTGTTAAAAAGCCTGGGGGTTGAAAGTTTAGCACAACGAAATGCAAATTTGACCACGTACGACTTCATTTTGCAAACTAATAACCCGTGTAATAATTATCACTTTGAACTGGAATAATAGTAATAATGACTTGCAATAATAATGTATTACCCTAAATAACAATTTAACAAACTCGTTATCAACTGGAATTTGTCTTTGGATAAGAAATTGTATACACTGAGAAAAAAATTTTTCACAAAATTATATTCTTTTTTTGTATTTTGAGGACAACGGACAAATCTGCCAAAATTCAATCAAAAATAAAATTTATTCGCAAAATGATTTTTCACTTTATTTTTAAAAATTTATAAATACATTGTACAATTCTTGATTTTACTTTTTGCAACATTGTCCCATCATGTCCTGAAATTACAAGGAAAAATTTCAAATTTTCCACATTTCTTCACTCAGTGTACAAAACCTGAAATTAAAAGTATCCACATTGATAACCGAGGTTGATAATATGTTTCGGCATTAAATCGCCTTCAAAGTCGAAAATGTCTACAGTGGGTAACCGCGCAGTAAATTTAAGGCCGCACTTTATCGTATTTCGCGTTGCAATTATTTTATTCGGCTTTGAATAATACGAACGTTCGTTTCGCTCTTTTCGGTTGGATAAAAAAATTTGTTCATTTCGCCAAAATAATGACCGAAAAGGGCCGAACAAGTTTACACGGTCGTCTCTCGTAAGAGCACGCGTAATTAGTCGTCAACGTATCGGAACAAGCGCTTAACATACGCCGGTATAACTTAACAAAAAGTCGAAACACATCGGGCCTCATAATGTCGAACAATGCTAACAACCTGAAGACACGTTTAAGCATTTCTCTTGATGGTCCTACTTTGTTCTTTACAGCGCGACGTTGCACTTTACTCAACCTCCCCCCCCTCCCCCTCCCTCTCCCCTTTTTTTGTTCCCCTGCCTCGCTGTTGCCTCGTTTCTTCCTATCTGCGTTGTCCTCCTCCTCTGGAATCCTCACGTTCGCCATCTCTCACCGCGTGTACCAATGGCCGCCCTCTAATTATCGAAAGGCCGCAGCACTTTAAGAGATACCGAGCCTATCCCTTGAAACTTAGTTTCGTTAAAACCTTCCTTATATCGAGCCAATACCTCGGACTACTCGCCGCGACCGGGGACGATACCGAGACTCGCCGACAAAAACCAATTGGTTTTCGTCCGCGAAAATTGCTTTCATTTCGTGATTCATAACTTAACCGTAATTTATCGGATACGACTGTGTAAGTCTTTCGGCCGGGCCGATTCTGCGGATCCAGATTCGGGTGTCGGCGTTGCCGAAATACACGCGTTTACGCCAAACGTGTGTTTATATTCCGACGAATTTATGAGGTTTGCGTTACGTTTTTATGAATTGTGGGCATTTCGCTTCTCTGCCTTTATGATCTCGGCGAAATTTCACGCGGGGATTTCGAAATCGTTTCGTTTTACAGGTGGACGAATTGAAAATTATGAAACTTTGATTTCATGACTTTTGGGGAGTTTAAATTGCGCGCGAAATAAAGCTTGGGATAAAAAATGAAATACTTTTTTGTTAAGTGATTACAACGATTTAGGTGCCAATGTTGTTTATTATTTATAGTATTTTGATGCGAATTCCATATGTTACAGATAATAACTTGCGTTGAAAAATCATGCGAAATGCGTTATTTAATAATTAAAATGGTTAATAAAATTTCTGAAATTTATTACCTAGAATTGTTTTCTTTTTGCAATATTGTTTTATAAATTTATTCTTTACCGAGAGGGAGAGAAAGAGAAAAGGTTGTTATTATACCCAGATATTGAATTTCATAAAATTTTCATATTTATGCGAGCATAAGAATCGCAAACTTAAAAATCATTATTTAATGTAAGCAGAATCCGGTTATTACGAGTAGGAAATTTGCTCGATATTTAGTCTAGAATATACTCTGATTATAAGAATGTAATAAGTGTCCTAGTAGAATTGTAATAAGTGTCCTAGTAGAAGAAAAAAAAATAACATTTACAGAGATACATTATAAAATATAATTGATCAAATTATTATATAGTGACATATAAACAAACATTTACTACATGTTATTGCAATAACGCACATTTTTGCTAGGTCTTTTTAACAATTTAAAACCCCTACCATGCTCTATTAATAACTTATTTATCATAATTTTCATAAACGGCGCCCAAACTATAACCTTTATATAACTTATTTCAGCCGCTAAGTGTAGTTATCTTAAAAGCAACGAGAAAACTTTGCAATGATATCCAGCGTCTTGTAACACGACTCTACAACCTTTTTTATTTGCGATCACATATTAAGGCAACAAATAGACAAGCGAAAAATCCGAGACCAACGCTGACTCGCACTTCCTAAACCAATAAATACAATTGCTTCGTTAGTTCCACCCGAAACAATTAACATAAAAACTTTAAAAGCACATCTATCTCGCGGCGCAAAAAAGCGAACCTACACGCACACGCACGCCACACCAACTCCTCATTCATTCAATAAAATCCACCATAAAACTCAATATTTCAATGCCTGCGATGGGAGCGGGCAATCAGAAATAAATTGAACCAATTTTCCACTTCCTTTAATCGGTTTCCATTAACCGCAAGAAAGTTAATCCCTCCCGATCGCTCTATAAAATACTAATCGAAATGTGTGTTTTTCATCATCGTAAAACGTGTGCTGAAATTAAACAGTTCTCGGAGAAGGCGATGACTAAATAATGCGCGTTAATGTAGCGCGGGAATGCCGATGGTTTGTCATAAGAAACAAAAAAAAAAAGAATAAGAAACAAAAAAAGCAATAGAAGTTCAAGGAGAAAAGGAAAAAAGCAGTCGGCAATCGCACGTATACGAGTGTGTACACCCGCGTCAGATAAGAAAGTACCAGAACGAACGCGCAATTTCGTGCGTAGGTCGTAATGCGGCCGGTGTATTTGATAGGAAGTAATGGGTAATAGGTTTGATCAAGTCCGGCCACGTTACGCCCATTTTGCGCTCTCTTCTCCTCCGCTTGGGTTTTCTTCCCGCGTGTCGATAGATATAGACTTCTTCTTCTTCGTATCGTCTTTTGTTTTCAATTACGTAATGTACCGTGTTGATTTTTAAGCCGCTTCCACGCGATTGGTAATTATAGGAATTATGTTGAATATTTTTGTCACTCTTCGCTCGTGTTCCTGTTCCTGACGAAGGAAATATTCAAATTAAGTCTTTAATGCATTGCATTCAAATTAAACAATTAGGAAAAAATGGAAGTTTAATTATAATAAACATGATAAATAGACTGAGAGAAAAAAATATCAATCCTTAATTCAAAGTTTACTAATTAAGCATTGTAGTTATAAAATTTCATTAGATGAAAAACTATATGATTAAAATGTAAACAGTTTTCCAACAAATTAAACTTCTGGTTTCTAATTTTTAATATTCCCTTCTCTCCATGTACTTTCTTATAAAAATTATATTTGAAGTCATACTTTGGATACGTAAACAAAAATCGCAAAACTAATTAATGGTTAAACAATTTAATTCTTTAAAACATTTAATATCAAATTAAATAACCTACACATAAAATAGAACGTATCAATCCTTTCCGTTCAGATTACTTTCTTCTCGTTTTAACAAATTTTCTTTTCAAATGCAAAAATTCAATATCTCAATAAACCCTTAAAAAAGGGGTTTTACAAAATTTGTCGTGCATATTTTTAGCCAGAGTCAAATTACTTTAACATTCTTCGTACATCATAATTTGATATTGAACGTGCCTCCACCCCTTTTCATGTTGCCAACAATGTTTTTCTAGTTCATTGTGTGTCATCTCGGCGAGATATGTTTTCCGCCTATTTACCTATGTATGTTTTTATTAGCGGTTTGTATTACGAGCAGATGTCCCTTCAATGGGCCTAGGGTTGGCCCGTTGCAGTCTCATAAACTATTGTCGTGGCGCGACATAAAAGATGATCGTAGGCTCCTAGTTTGCCCGTTGCGCGTTCCAACCCTTGGTCTATACAAATAATAAAGTCGTTGTTATTATTTGCGACGCAAAATATTGCTCGCGAGCTAACTGGTTGCGCCAAATAGAAAAACCGACGGCGGCTCTCGCGTTGTCCTTTTTCTCTATTTCTTTTCTTTATTGTCCAATGACTATCGCTTTAAAAGATTGCTTCGGCGAAAGATTCATGGCCCCTTGTGTGACTTAGTATAATTTATGGGGTGCGGATTAACTTCTTTGGATCATGTACATCGGAGTGTTAACTATATCATCAGAATCGCATTCTTTTTTTAATCTACACTCGTCCACACTTTTTAACTTCTGATTTATGGCGCGCTAAAAACATTGAATATAAAGCTCGCCACGAATTAGAATTTAATTTATTAAAATTTGAAGCTTCTAAATTGTCATAATGATTTTTGTACTTTACTATTACAAAATGTTACACATTTTTAGGTGAAAAGATGATACGAAATAATTATTATATATATATATATATATATATATGTATGCAATAAGCAAAACTTGCTTCCGTGTAATACAAACCTTTAATCAAACAATGAATTGTCTAAAAGTAACAAAAGAATAGTCAAAAATTAATAATTTTATTTCTCATCCATCTTTCTTCTATTTCTATAAGGAAATGAAGAAAGTCAATTTAATGAAACGGATATAAATGTTGTTCATATGTCAGCTTATACTGAGAAAAATATAACAGAAAAAATTACTGTTTTTAACTGTATTTCAGCCACATGTCCGTCTTTTAATAAAAATTACTGTTCTTTAAAAGCAAATACACTAGTTTTAAATGTCATATTTATAGATAAAACCGAACATTTTCCTGTTAAAAAACGGTAATTTTTATTAAAAGACGGACATGTGGCTCAAATACAGTTAAAAACAGTAATTTTTTCTGTTATATTTTTCTCAGTGTAGGAGTAAACATGCTTTAAAACACGGTTATACATGCACTGAGAAAAAAATATAGCAATATTAACTGTATGTATAATGTGAATATTATAAAATTTTAGTTCCACTTACCCGATTTTTAGTTAAAATAACTATAATATGGTTAATTTAACCAGAATTCTAGTAATCACGAAAATTAACCATATAACTTTTTTCTCAGTATGACAAAGTCAGCTCGACGCCTCATCGCGTTCAAATGACCGTCACATCCTTACCGATTGATTGTACGACAAGCGAAGATCTCGTTGTTTCGCACAATTTCGACAGAAAGCATTCGAAAATGAATAAGCGCGGCGCAACGCATCACTTGTTCGATTCAAGCAAAAATCGGAAACAAGGATTTGCTATAAATAACTATATTGTAGCTTTAATAATTTCCGGTCACATTTGTCGGCTTAATACACATCGTACGATAAATTTCGCTGTGAAATGCAATACGACTTAATTAGGACGTTAGGGGACAAGTGGAAAAGGATGTATATTGTCTAGAATGAGTTGCAAGTTTCCGATGACAATTAAATGAAAATATACACTGAAAACTTCAAATGTCATAAAAACAAAATTCCTAACATTTTAAAAAGGAAATGAATTTTGAAATAGTAAGTATTACTTGATATTATTTTTTTAAAACTGCAAATAGAAATGTTTTATATCGTCGAGGGTATAAAATATAGTAATTTTTGTCCATATTCCATTTTTCTTAAATATCAGAAATTTGATCAGGCATATGAGAAACCTGAAATCTTTTACTACCAATACGAGTAATTTATTCTAGTTCTAGTATTATTATAAATTTACTACTTTTTCAAAAGAGGGGGGTATCCATTTATAATTTCTCCCTTATGTACTGCAAGTAGCATTTCTACAATGGTTCTCTTCCCTTGGCTCAGGATAAATGGAAAAACTCCATCAGATCTAGCCACTTGTAGGGATGAAAAGAATTCACCTCACCGCCCACGGCGCGTTTTTGGGAGTCATAACATTAGCAACAGGTCCTCGAGCCTGCGTATTTACTTCAATGAACTTGATACTGGAGAAACCTGTTCTCAATAACAAACTAATTGTGCCGTCCTTTATTCTAGTGCAACTGCTCTTTACATCCTACAAAAAAACTTCTACTACCTCTATTCGTTAATATCTAACGCTTAAAATCTACAGTTGACATTTAAAAAATGCCTCGTTCTAATTTATGAAATAAATTAAATTCCATGAATTATTATCAAGTAATAACTTTTGACTTTTATATCTCATTCCACGCGAATAGATAAATATGTAAATACTAATAAATATTCATAAAATATATTAATATTTACTTAAAGGTTAAAGAAAAAGCGTATTAGAAATCAATAAATATTTCTAATATTAATTTGATCCAGTTCTTTTCAATATCAACACGCTGCACCAAGAGAAACTTATTAGTAATTGTAGTGTAGTAATTGAACGAGAACCACCAACTTTATGTATATTTATAATATATATACTGAGAAAGAGGTAGTATAATAGGAATATGTGACATGATTCCTATTATTAACTGAACGGTAAGATTATAAAATGATAACTTTTAATATGTGTCGTGTTAAGATTTGTTACAAAAATAATAATATTTATTAATTTTCCTAGAAATATAATCATATTCATGGCAAATTTTAACGCAATACACATTAACATTTTTACTTTCGAATCATTTAGTTCAATTAACACAGAACATATTAATTTATGCTACAATTACCTTCTCACTGCACACAATACTCTAAAATATATAGTAATTTTGAACTTTCCGGCGTGTACATAAATATATTACTATCAATTAAAATGTTTCCTTAAAAGAATGCAATAAGTTGAATGAAATCGAAGGCCGCATCTTCCGCTCGTTGAAACCGCCCCACGGACAAAATGACAAAAATTGTTGTTCCGCGGAGCTACTTCGGCCCGGTCGATTCATTTCCCTCGACGACAATTAAGGAGGCAGCATTGAATGCGCATGTTGCGCGTGGAACACGCACGATTCCGAATGCCGATGACGTTGCTTAGAATATATATACCTGTCCGCGGCAAACTTGCATAACGCTCGCCGCGATTGTATTGTCCATATTGTACAAAATATACTTTCGATCGCGCATAATTCATGTTTCTCGGGCGCGCGGTGTCTCGCATGTTCCGCGCGCTCGCACGGCCGCGCTTGTACGCCTGTGCTTATTGTTCGTACACGCGTGCGCGCAGAATCCCGCGCTCCGCACAACGAGTCATGAATCCTGTCGTTTTTGTTGCCGTCGTTCCGACTGGACGAAACGATGAATCGCCCTTTGTCCGGCGCTCTCTCTTGTGCGCCCGCACGACAAAACTTCACCTTACGAAAGCCAAAAGGTGCGCGCGCGCTCCTTAATGGCATCGATGACGAAGGCACGTGCTTTTCCCGCTTCGGAATCCGTCACGTTACGGTCCCCGCTGGCCCATCGACGCTTTTATTCCCCAACGCAAACAACCTTTGTAATGCACGAGATCTAGCGAGAAAAAAGGGCGAAAAAAGGGAAGAGTTACCTATGCTATAATATTTGTTGTTCTGGTCTGGGGAGAACAGAAATTTGGATCGATACTTTATTCGTAGCAAGGGATATTCGTATCTTAAAGTGCACTGGAAAAAAGTTGTATTCAAAATTACCATGCCTTCTGGTGTTCGAAGGATAGTGTCTGCTATTTTACCATACCATTGCAGTAAAATTTTGTGTATGACATAGTGAAATTTTATATTCAGTATGGTAATAATAACCATAAATCGTGGCAACTTTACGAGATCATATACAAATTTTTACAATACCATATAAAAAATATTGTGTTGGTATAGTAATTGTGTAAACATCATAGATGATATCCCTTCAACCTCAGAAGGTTTATTATAACTTTTTTCTCAGTGTGCACAGATCGAGGAGAAAAATGTTCAATAAAATTAAATTGATTTTGTCGATTAGCATATATATTTTTGTTTATAAGTAGAAGTATAAATTATTTATTATAAATTAGAGTATAAAATGTCTTCGTGATAATATATTTATATACGAAATATGAAAAGAAATATAAAATGTTTGATACACTGACAGAAAAAATTATCAATTTTTAATAAAATTTTGGCCAGATTGGCATCATATTTGAAGGATATCAAATTTGATTTGTCGTTTTAATAAAATTTGTAAAATTTAATCATTAAAATTCTCAAATCAGTTTATTAGAACTAATAATATACTGTACATGAAACGTAACATTAGTAGCTGCAGAAATAATTCATCAAATTTAAGTTTTGTAACTGGTTTACGACAAAGTGTTTATTTGACAAAACTTGATTATCGATAGATTAGATTGTCAATAACAATAACAATTTGTTAAATGTGACAGTGTTTTAATAATTGATTTTGTAATATTTTAACACGTATTTTTTATATTTGTTTACAAGATAAATATATTAATTACAAATTGACAACCGTGTATTTACATGATTGCTTTTCCTAAAAAAATTACAGAATTTTCTAATAGATTTAAAAACATACAGCAGTCATATGCTTTCATGTTATTGAAGTATTAATGATACGTTTGAGTTCAAAGTGAGATACATATATTTTTAGATAAATTATCAAACTATGTGTTTATTTATTAAAACAACTTGAAAACTGGATACTTTTTTAAATGAAAAAAACCGAAATGTTGTTTATAATTTTCTGAAAATAAAATTAGTATTTATTATAATTGGTCGATTATTATTCAATCCCACGTCTCAATTGGAAGATTAAAAAAATATTAATACTATAAAGGATTTTAAAGAAGTATACAAATATACAGATTTATTTGAAAACGTTCTTTTTTTAAAATAAAAAGTAGAATATAACAAGACCTATAATAACTATAAAAAGTTTTTCTTTGTAATGTAAATAAAAGTAAGACGAGGGCCATTTCACCTAAAATAACTAAAGGATCACTGACAGCGAGAAATCCGTGTATTTGTTGGCGCCAGGTAAATTTCAGAAGGGTATTTACCTTCGCTATTTGTCTGCAAATGTGCTTCAAACCTTTGGAAACTTTTACTCTTTTATGAAACGAGTTTACGATTTTTCTAAAAACGCTGTTCACATTTAAATGAACATGTCACAGCTTATACTAAAAAATCATATAAGCCATTTCCGCATACTAAACTGATATTGGATAACAACAAGCATTTGAGTAAAATTTCGTCAAGTTTAATTTTTATCATACTTGATTTAAAATAACATTCAACTGCACTGAGAAAAATATAACAGAAAAAATTACTGTTTTTAACTGTATTTGAGCCACATGTCCGTCTTTTAATAAAAATTACTGTTCTTTAAAAGCAAATACACTAGTTTTAAATGTCATATTTATAGAT
>JABFPN010007513.1:0-10222 GCA_022817305.1 Leptoteleia sp. ZL-2020
TTGCCTTAATAAATAACGTTGGAGATATACTAAAAAGAATAACTTAATGTATTTATTAATTTAAAGAAAATTAATGTAGAAATTTTAAAGAAAATTAAGGAAAATATTATTAAATTTAGGAAATAAACTATGCATTAGTGCGACGCATGCGCTGAATTGGTACGGCTATTGCCTATTTTTTGGGGCATCAGACGTACGAAATGTAGTAAGCCGTATGTCTCGGCATTTGGTATAACTGATGCATTACTTGGTGCGTCTAATGTACCAAAAAATTTTCTGTGTGTATATACATATATTATCTTGAATGGTACTGTTACTTTTTCCTCAATACATATACGTATTTAATGTTAATAGAATTAATTTACAAAAAATGTTTAAAGAAAGCCTTATTATGTTACTGTAAAGATCATTAAATGTTTTATGGAAAGCGTTTGACGTTTTCACTTTTACAAATTTGAAACGCTTATCTATCCTTTTGTTTGAAGAAGAAAACAAATCTGTTCACAATGACGGTGACGAATTAGGTTGACTTACGGTGACCTCACTCAGAGATTATACCAACATTTGAACCTGAAACGCCATTTATTGTTAGAAATTATATTTTTATATAGAATTTTCATGATCCAACTGAAATAAATTAATATAAATAACCGATAATTTGTTACTACCCAAGTTTTTTTAACACTAAATGTATACATTCTATTTTAAGTGTTCTAAATTAAAGATTAATATGTTATTAATTTATTTAATTGTGTATTGCTGTATTTTTTTGCAATTAATTAACATACTAATTGCACGATAAATAAAAATAAACGTTGAAATAAATAGTTATCCGGGTTGTATCGTAAATCAGGAATCCATTTAATAATTAGATACGTGGAAACAAAGTTTCTTTAATGAGAATTAGGTTGCGAGGGAAAAAAAAGAATAAACGTTCTTCAATCGGAAATCCGACGAATGAAACTTTCTGCTAACCTGAAATAACAAAAACCCATTTTTCAATAAAAGATTTTATACAGTTAGAAAAAATTTCCTTTCTTTTCCTCTTTCTTGCTAAATTTCTTTGGTAATTTTAAAACATAGTTTTAAATAAAAATCATTTTACTAACTTATTCCATTTCTTTCAGTTTTGAGCAATTTTCATATTTCTCCGAAGGTTTTTTTTACTTATCTTTCATTAAAAAGTTGCCGAAGAATTGTTGGTACAGCAAAAAAGGAAAACTTTTATTATAATTGATAAATATATTAAGGAAATTTTTCGTCTGTGTACTTATTTTCAAGTTGCGCAATTTACAGCGATATTTGTGGCATTCAAAAGCAATATTGACAAACTTGGTAAATAACTTTGTATCAAAGTTTCAATGGTCATCCAAAGGGTTAGATTTCGGAACTTCCAACATAACAGGATAACAAGAATCTCACTTGATCTTTTCAGACGCGAGTTTCGGTCCCTGCAGAAACTTTCCAAACATATTTGTTTGGATTATTTTCGTGAGTTTAGTTTATTCAAAACTTTTCAGATAAAACACAACTTTGCAGTCTCAAAGATTCCATCTTTTTTTCTTCTTCTAATGATCAACATAAATTTGGAAATTTATATTTGCAGAGCTGTTCCAAGATTGAATTATTATAAAATTATTCTCATGCTCCACTTTTCTTTTTATTTTTCTTCTTTTTGCATCACAATTGATGTTTCAATTTTTATATTTCATTTATTCTGCTGAAAAACACAGTGTATTATTCAATATATATGTATATATTGGAGGATGAAAAAAATAAAAAAACAAAATTACAGTTTCTTCCACTATTACAAATGAAATTCACTTTAAAACCACGCGAGCAAATAAAGTTGAGTCGATAAAAGTTTTTTTTAACACTATAAAACTTGTTACCGCGGCGTAAAACTTTTTAAATCTACTTCATTTACTACATTACGCACAACAAATTTTACCACTTAAACTATACATTAGTTCCCTAGCAGGCGCGCTATTCGCATCCGACAATTTCCAGTAAATTATTTACAAAGATTGAACCGCGATATAAAAGTTTGCGCGAAATTTAATAGAGCGCGTCAAATTTTATGACGTGTACATATCCCGGGGTTTGGGGAAAAAGTCATTCCTCCGTCCGTCTGTGTTCATTTTTCAACCGACAGAATAATGCATTTACAGAAAAGTTGCATCATCCATTTCATAAATTCCTTTTTTTTTCTCGAGGAATTATTCCCATTCGTTGATATGAACGTAACGATCAAAAATGCTGCGAATTTGTAAACAAGTTTCGTTGAATAATAAATTTTGCAAGAAATAAATTATACAAATATGATGAGTTTCAATACCGAAAAAAATATGACAGAAAAAGTTACTGTTTTTAACTGTGTCTCAGATATGTATGTCCCGCTTTCAATAAAAATTACTGCTTCTTAAAAAAACACTAGTTTTAAATATTGTATTTATGTTGAGAAATTTTTTAGTAAACGTTGGATATATACTTGACCCATTTTATGAAATACTAATCGAGTCTAGCAAACTATGCTGAAAACATAGTATAAGATATTAGAAATTGAACGATAATAATTAGATTTCCAATAGTCTTTACTAGATTTAAACAGTATTTTGTATAATTAAGCAGGAACATCCAATGTTTAACAGAGTCTAGTATTTTTTTATAATCCTATTTTCTCACTATGTAGATCAAACAGAAAATTTCCCGTCTAAAAATTATAAATTTTATTGAAAAACCAACTTGTATCTGAAACAAAAACAGTGTATGAATACTCCTCGTTAAAAAAAAAGAATTTAACTTTTTTCTTTTCAAATTAAAATTTAAAATAATTTCATTACACAATGAGATAAAGTTGCTGTGGTATAACGAAATAAAAACTTACCATGAAATTATAAATCTCATTTCCTTTTTACGCTTCCAACAAGATATATGATTAAGAATGTTATTATTTGTCTCTCGGCGAGTGACAAGGTTTTTTTTTTTAAAAAAAAAGTGTTTCAGGAATTTTAAACAACTAGATACCAATCTTTCACTTCTTAAAACTTCAAATGCAAGGCTTCTTAGGATCCATTCAAGTTTCAAACTTTAAAGGTTTCAGAACTGCTCAGCTGAGAAAATTAATAAATCAGTCACAAGCTTGTCAAAATGTATTTTCCCCACTTTAAATGTTATCGACAAAAACTGTATCCATTTTACAAAGCAATTTAGAAAACACTTCTGTAATAAATTTAGAGTATATATTGTTTCTTCTCCGTTTTAAAATTATAATATTAATTATTCTGTAACACATAAGTTTTATATAAAACATAGTATTATTATTTACCATATTTATGATGTATTTGACAAGTTTTAATGTTTTGTTTACAAAAAAAAATTTCGAAGGACTATTTACAACAATATTTACAACAATGTGTTAACCAATAAGAAAATAAAACAAGGACAAGTATTTTATTAAATTAAATTTTTGACTCTATTTGTAAAATTCATCATTAAATCTCATTTCCAAAAATGGAATTAAATAATTTATTTAATTTTTCTTTACAAATAAAGAATATTATTTACAAAATTATAATTCAATAACTTACTTAGTTTTGGTTTACTAAACAATGTCACTGACATTGACCTTCCCCGGCAATTGTTTTGAGGCACATCAAAACAATCTAAGCAATCTTCAAAACTGTTTACTTGAGCAGTTCAAATAGTTCCTTTATTCGATACATTTAAAACAGCAACATAAAAATTAAACCAAAAATAAACATTAAAAAGAATAAAAAAAAGAAATATGAAAAAAAAAAAAAAACAGGAGAAATCAATCAGAACAAAATAAAATGCGCTTTAAAAGAAAACTATCTATATGCATAATCCACATATTAGAGATTATACTTATCTCAGTCATCATAGTATAAAAAATTGAGTACAGTCATTATGTTTACAAATGAACTTAAAATCTTCTTAACTTCATTAGAAAAAAAATTCATAAACTCATTGAACAATCGGAAAACAATTTAAGACTCCTTTATTCTCATGATTATTCACTCTTGTATACATATTTTCAAAGATTACAAACATTTACAGGGATTATTGTCAAAATGTCCGTTATTCATTTCCGAAAAATTTCCACCGAACACCACCATCGGTCCAAAGTTTCTGTCAACAAGAATAACATCAACCAACTCGAAATGAGTCACAATTTACGGCACTGCGCTTAAGTAAAAGTAATAATGAACACTTTAAATTGCAACACAATTTTTCACCGAAACACTTTCAGGTCGGCACGTATACTTCCAATTATCGACCGAACCGCAAACAGCAAAAGCAACACCACATATAAGTATCGACGACAAATATCTTCGGCCAAATTCGTGGCACAATCGTAACCATACGAGCCGTGCGACAACTTCCGACAAGAGACGCTATTTGTCTACGAGATGCGGATTAAATTGCGCGCAAAGAAACAAAAACGGGAGCGACACTTTTGTACCGATCGGTATCCCCGCGAGGTCGACGATGGAATGATGCCGCGAGTGTTGGCGTTGGCGGAGTAAGGGGCGTTGCGCATGCGCGCCGCTCTCGGTCGCATCCGCTCGGTTTCGTACAGCGTCGGTGCCCCTGAGAGGGGGCAGCCAGTGTAACCGTGACGTCACATAATTAGAGTAAATACAAAGTAGTCTTGATGGGACAGCGGCGTGCGCCGCACCGTGAGTCGCTGGTCCACGCGCGTCAAATCTCGACGTTACTTTTAACACACACACATATACACACATACATACACACACACAGGTACGGCCGATAAATCAACACTCGCGTAACCGCGTGTGTATGCTCGTTCGTAAATAATCGCAATTGTGTTTAACCCGGCAGTGCTCTCGGTGCATGTGTTATCAAAATCCTAGATGAACGCGGGGACAGTGAGTGACACGCGGACGAATAAAAAATGGATAAAATCGAGGTGAGTGCGAATCAAATTTTGAAAAAAGGAATAACGTTTTAATAAGTTACGGCTATTAAAAAATACGGTTTTTTGATTTGTGTATTTCCAGAAATATGAATATCTTAAATTAGAAAATATTAATAATAGCGTAGGTTTTCTTTTAGTTTTAAAATTGGAACAATTAATCAAATTGAATTAATCCGAAAAACGTTCGAGAGAGTATTCGTCGAATTAATGCGAGCGAAATAAAAAGTCGGAGATTATTTTCGAGCGAATTATAATAACTATTGTATATCTTCGACAAATACTATTAAAGAGCGACTGGTTACTCACGTCCGTCCTCTCGCTCGCGATCTCGCGCTCTCTCTGTCGCGCCCCCTGTTCCATCTCGCCGTCGCGGTCTTGCCACCCCTCCACTCGCCCGCGCCCCACCGCCGCGCGCGCGCCGCTCACCAGCTCGGTCCGCGCGTTCGTCCTCTCTTTCTCGCGCTCGTCGTCCTTTTCACGCGACCGTGCTCCCCAATGGCTCTCTCCCTGTCGCTCTCGGTTAGTGCGATATTTATAGATGTGCCTTAACCCGATTTAACACCAACACAATATTCAACCATTGTCCTAACTAATATTTAATAATGAATTACACGTTTTTCGCAACTTTTTTTTTCGTTCGTTTACCAACCGTCGCATCGTTTTTCTTTATATTATTTCCATTTTTCTCGCAATTCCGGGAAGAAAAATTTTTTTTGTAACCCGGCTAATTTCGTTAATTCCTTATTCTCTTTCGCTGCAATTTGATTCATTAAGGAAATTGAAATTACTTAAATAAAGACGGTATTTGTGCTTTAATTGGATTTTTTTTTCGCGGATGAAAGGATGTTAATTTTGTAATCGTTGATATTTCTTTCCTTTTTTTTCTAACGGTTTATTTGTTTGTTTCTTTCATTTTTTAACGGATACTCTGTTTTTCGTTTCTTCCAAGAACTTGTCGGGCGCCGGAGGGGGCGGGGGAGAAGGACAAATAAATACACGAATTACTCCTATGAAAAAATCGATACATTTAATGCCGTATCCGCGTAATAGTATATTTTGAATCGTTTCAAAACAATGAGACACATTCATTGTTATCGCAATTCGCAAGGCCGGAATAAAAGGCCAATTAACTCGAAATACGGCGCTCCTTTAAAGAACGAAATGGAAAATTGATATTGAGATGAGGAATATTTTTTTTTCTGTCTTTTTCCTTTTTGTTTCGGAATGTTGACGTTTTTGAACGAAGCTAAAAAACGTTTTGATTGTTTATGTTTTTATTTCTTTTCTTTTATTTCAAGCGTACGTTACATTTACTTTCTAACGGAAGTAAATATTTAATTTAAACGCAATTCTATATACACCTCGATCAAAATGAAAATTATAAAATAAAATGGCGCGCGCTATTAATTACATCATCCTTGTTTTTTTTTAATCGTTTTATTTCACTTTATTATACATATTTTTTTCAACGTTTCCTCCTTTATTAGCGATAAAATGTTTAATAATAAATGCGCGGCTTATTACAGGCGATTTAAAATGATTATTATTCGCGAACACCGGCCGTACAATGTCTGGCAAGAAATCAATAATTTAATTCACAGTTTATCTTCGAAACGATGATGCGACCGTTCGAGTCCGAATTTCGATTCGGTCGGTTAAAAATGCATGCGAGTAATAAAAAAAAAAAAAAGAGAAAATTGGTCGACGGCAAATAATGTTTGTTGTTTAAATTAAATAAATAGAACGGCAATAATTGTAAGTTAATATTATTTTAATATCTCTGTCGTAATGTGTTTTTTCATGAATTTCGTTTTATAATATTATTTGAAATATTCTTGTTTATCGTCCGTCCCTCTCTCTCGCTCCCTCCCTCCCTCCCTCCGTCCCTCCCTCCCTCCTACTTTCTCTCTCTCACTCATTCCGAGAAATATTTCAATATATTTATTTTAATTTCTAAAATACTTAAAAGCATGTTTTTATAAAAAAAACTAATTTACAAATATTAAATGGCTTTGTTTTTCTTCTTCTAAATAAATGTTATATTTAAATCGATGAAATTGTTAGAAAATTTCGAAATAAAAACATTTTTGCCGACCGTTGACCGTATTGTTGTTATTATTATTGAGAAACATCGTAACGTAAACAACTAATTGTTTTTCGGCAATATTTTAAAGAAAATGAACCCCGCGTATCGTTCCCGTCGACATTTTTGTTTTATTCCACGCCGACTGACACATTTGAAGTATTTATTAATGCGCCCCGTTATTCTACGTGGAACTAATTTAATTACAATTACCGCGGTCGTTATAATTAAATAACATATTCCGCGTGTTGTTATTCAATAATAATTACAGCCCGAGCCGGGAAACGGGGTAATTGAATATTTACATATTCGTTCAATTTTCAATCACCGAATGAATCATCGATTGCGTTACGTTTCAATTTTCGTGCTCTCGGGCCCCGCCTCTTTTGGTCGATTCGTTTTTAAAAACGGTCTCGTAATGAAAATAAACTCTGCCGGATTACCCCCCCCCCCTCCCGCGACTTTCCCGGTATTCATTTTTTTTTAATTATTATTCATTTTATATCAAACGTTGTTCATTAGAAATTAACGAGAGTCTAGGAACAATACGAAAATGATTCGGTTGACGGGAGAGGGGGAGGGGTGGGGGCGGGGAACAATCGAAAATAAACACCGCGAATGCATCGAATAAATTTCCACTGTTTGAGTTCAATTTGAACCTTAATTAAATTTCTTTTATTTCAATTTCGTTTATTAATCTCGTATTATTACTTTTATCGCGTGCTTTTTTTTTCCTCTCTGTTTATATCTCTCTATTCCTTTGATCCTTTTTTTTTAATACTCGTTATTTAATTTAACTAATTTATGTGTTTTTTTGTAACAATATAATGTTGTTGTGTGGAAATATTAATTTAACTGTGTGGAAATATTAATTTAACATTATAGTAAAATATTTATAATTATAATAAAATGTACGCTCGAGCCCGGATGTTGGGCGCTTGGCGCGTTGGGAGGGGGGGGGCGCCGCGGAACGTTTTAATAAACGCACAGTAGCGGGGGCGTTGCCGTAACCGGCGACGCTATATCCAGAGCCGAGTGTAATTCGTTTGAATCGATCGTTTTTCGAATATCCGATGCGACATTATGCACAACCAGTGTAATACGTACATAATACACGTGTTTATACATAGATAACGTTTGTATACGTGACTGACCTACAATCATTCACCAGCAGAAAAAGCCGGCTTATTTTTAGTACACAATTATTACGATAATTCAAATAACATTTTGCAACTCCGCGAGGAAATGCAAAGGAACAAACTATTTCGGGAAAATAAAATGTTAATAATAAAATAGGATAATTGGAATTAGAGAAGGAAAAAAAAAAGGATATTAATTTGCTTTTATAATGAATAATAAATTGGTATTTCGATTGATAAATAATGCATTAAGAATATAATGCAATAATAATGTTATTATTTATTTATATAATAATAATAATAAATAAATAAGAAGATACCGAACGCTGAACAATCTGCATTAAATCGAATTTATTTATCATAAATTAAGCATTTTTAACAACATTAAATAGAAAATCTATTAAATGGAAAAAGATTCCATTATTCTTAAATAGACAGTTTTATGAGTGTATATAAATTAATATAAAATTATGATATTGATTGTTGCAATTAAAACGTTAAAATGGCGGTAGGGGGGGGGGGGAAGACGAGGATAAACAGTTTGAAAAGCAGAAAATAAATGTTTATAATTCGCGAAATTTTAAATCCACATATAACGCTTTACTAAATTTCGACATTATTTCGTTTAACTATCGTGATTATCTCTATTTTAATTCAACACAGTCGCAGCGTACGACGTGAGTCATTTGATAATCGCGTATAATGACGATAAACGTATTTGTCGCAATAAATTTATTGTGCCAACGTTGAACGATTTTACGATGAAATAAAAAAAAAAAAAGGAAGAAAAAAATTAATATTTATTGTAACGTAAGATTGGCTCGGTGCATAATTAATAATAATTGTCGAGTCAATTTAAAATTATAAAACTTGCCAACTTGAAATGAATTTTTAGATTGAAAGACTAAAAAAATTTTTTTCCCCAGCGATTTTGAAATTAAATATAAGTTTATCGTTAAAATATAAATGCCTTGTTATGTAAGAAACTGATGCAACAATTATTGTAATTATTATAATAAATTATAAATTATTTAATGTATTTCATTATAAAACGAGTTATAAATTGGTATAATCAATTTTACTTTTATTATTAATATTTAAATTGACAGAAAATTATAATTATTGTTGAAATAATATAATTGGAATAAAAATAAAATTATTATTGGAAATAAAGATTGTTGAAAGTGTCGAAATTTTTTAAATTATTATTGTTATTGTTGTTGTTGTTATTTCACTTGTTAGAGGCTTATTAATCATTTTATCTTTATACTCGTAGTTTAACGAGCAACTTTTTAAACACTTGAAACACATTTCTTCCTCAAAAACTAATTTATTGTGACGTTTCGATCCGAGATGTGGGTCATGTCCACATTCTGATAGAAAATTATTTTATTAAAGTTGTAAAATGTTACTGTGTCACAGTCTGAATAAAATTAGTCATTTTTTTTCTACTTGAATTGTAATTACATTGTTACTATTATTTCTACTATATTAGTGTTTTATTATTATTATTATTATTATTACCAATTATATTATATTATATTATTATATATAAATGATACGAAATTTATATATATATATACAAAAGAAAAAGTGTACATATAAGATAATATATTATAATAATATGACATTATTATTTATACATAATTTTATTATACCTAAAAATAATACAATTTTAATTATTATTATTATTATTAAAGTTTTTATTTTCATCCTCCTTTACATTTATTTTAATACAAAAGCGTAACGATATTTAATATTCAAATTTTATTTAAACATTCAAATTTTATTCAATATAACGAAATATATTTTATTCAAACAATTTTGCTCCAAATAAATGAAATAACTTTAATATACGAATAATGATTTTATTGAAAGAAAAAAGAAGAGACCGAGAGAGTTTATTTAAAATGTTGATTCAATTTTTTTTTCTCCTCCGCCGAGAATTATATTTTTAATGAATTTAATTTGATTAATAAAGCATAGCGAGAAGCGCCACGATTTTATCGGGGGCGTGTGGTGGGGGGGGGGGGGGGC
>JABFPN010007514.1:0-10221 GCA_022817305.1 Leptoteleia sp. ZL-2020
CTGCCATTGTTTCACAATGTGACTTTGGGGACAGTCCTCAAAACTACCAAATGTCCTTAAAACTGCCAGTAAACAAGTCAATAAAATGGCGATTTGGTCTCAAAACTGCCATTAGAATAATATATATCAAACAGTGGTTTTTATTATGGAGGGAAATTTAAAATTGAGTGTTTAAACTGTGTTATAAATTTTTAAAAACTAACTAAACTCATTTTGCAAATTTTTTAAAAAATTAACGAAACTAACATTGCCGGGCCCCAGGAACGTAATTTTAGGATGTGTCCTCAAAGCTGGCATTGTTTCACAATGTGACTTTGGGGACAGTCCTCAAAACTGCCAGTATACAAGTCAATAAAATGGCGATTTGATCTCAAAACTGCCGTTAAAATAATATGTAATTTTATATATATATATATATATAAATTTTGTTTGTAAATAAAGCGCATATCTAAGTTTTGGCGATTCCATGAGAACTGTTGGTAAAAGCGACTGTGAGGACCCAAGTGCAAGAAACGTGCGTGAAACTTATATCGACGTTTGACAATTTACATTAACTGACACGACAAAATCGAATCTGATTACTACTTACGGAACTGCTTTTCGATCGACTTTAATTTATATGAAAAGTCAGGAAAATGGGAGTGTCATTCGCTCGAAAGTCTCAGGCGATTCATTCGACAAGTTCGTCCCTCGTCCAATCACAATATCAACTTGCACCATTTGTCTAATGTGGATTTGGAAGCACCCTTTCTACCAGCCTTAGTCATCGCCTTTTAATTCACCATCCCAGTTATAATCGACGGATGAATTTTTTTTAACGGAAAATCAATTCATATGAAATTCAGTCGTCGCGCTGCCAAGGTTGTACAATTCAAGATAAGAGTGGCCCCGCTCTTCGAGAAATTGGCCGAGAAACTCGGCAACCGCTGCTTTTTCAGCAAAATTACGGTCCAACACTCTTTGTCCAGCAATTTAGCATCACATCGGAACAAACTTCCGCGCGGGAGATTTCGCAACTATCTCAAACAGTCCATTCCACGTGCTATTTTTACAAGGTAATTTTCAAAAGTAAGAGTGTACCAAATCGGGGCAATTGTTGTCAAGTTATCAAATGTCATGTGGCGTAATGTTGCACTCAGCTGTGTAAATATTCCCTAATAGCAGAAAATATTTTTGGTACGTTCTGAAAATATTCTGAATATACCAAGGAATTATATTATAATGTCCGGCTCCGGGAATATTTCTGGTATATTTTGGGGTGATTTGAGTTTTTTTAATATACCAGAAATGTAGCATAAATATTTCTGGAGTTGGACATGGGAATATTTTGGAATAATTTTGTTGCTATTAGGGTTATTTTTACACAAACATTGTACAGTCGATGGTTGGCTCGCATATAACTTTCACTCATTTAAATTATTGCGCTGAGAGAGCGTTAAGTTTAATGAAATTCCTGCACGTGCGGGCGTGATTTGTGCAAGCTCAAAGCCACGTCTAAAACAAAACGGAACTCGACCGGTAAATGGTAAAGTGAAATTGAAAGACATACGTCTAAGTTATGCTGATACGTGTAAACTCGCGAATGAAAGCGAACGATGGTGTGGTTATTGGGTAAAACAATGGATCGCGCGCGCGTAACGATATCGGTTGGTCTTGTTGAAACTGCCGTAGCCGGGAGTGTTTGAAATTGGCGCTTGAAGCCAAGACGGCGCGAAGAAAACTACCGAAAGGCCGCCAGAGGCCGATAAACGACAACCGAGCATCAGTCTCCTCCCTCTTTCTACCTCTTTTGTTTACGAGTTGTGCTCTTTCTTCCTCTTTCCCGCCAATTCCGATAATCATCCTCTCCGTCCACTCGCCCGTCCGTTTAGCTGTCCTCGTCGCGCTCCCCCGTCCCTGCCCCTCTATACCTTTCTTTTAGACCTTAAACACCAGCTAGTGTCACTCTTCTATCATCGTCGCTACTTTTACCACCAACTCTACCTTCTCCTATATTGACACGAAAAATATAACCAGCCATCTGATTTAACACACCTCATTTAATCAATGTTTCATTTGTCCTTCTTCTCTTTGCTTCTAACGTCTCTTTAATTTGCTCGCGTTTAGGCGAGTCATTTTCATGTCGCCGTTCTTTTTTTTTTTTCTTTTCTTTTTTTTTGTAACGCTCGCAGCGAGTTGTTAAATATGAATTGTAATGAAGAATAATGACAATTAAAATTAAATTGTCTTCTTTTATTTGTGACATTTAAAACGGATACACTGGATTACAGATGTTGCTATAATTTTAATTCTATTCATATATATGTAGCGTCATTGGATGTACCCAAATACCCTTGAAAATGTTGACAACAAAAAAAGCTATGCGTGTACACCAGTGAAATAATTTGTTAGTCAAAATATATCATTATTTCAAAGTCATTAATCGAGACAATTAAACATTTCATCACATTGAATATATTTCTAGTAAGATGGAAAGTGTATCAAGACGAACGGTAGCTGTTGGCGCCAAGATAAGAAAGAAAATAAACAGAAATGATGTACATTTTACATGAAAACGACGTAAGAATGATGGCAACGACACTACTAGTACATTACCTTACAGTACGAGCTAAAGTCTGAAAACTGCAATTCCTGATGTTTCCTTTTCTTTACAGTTAAATATTATTATTTTAACTTTCAATTTTCCGCATATTTATGTACTTTCACATTTTCACGAATATTATCATTTACATCTTTATAAATGTATAATATCTCTATAATGCTTCTTTTTGTTTTTGACCATTTCTTTTCTTTTTCATCAGTTTAAGGCACCTATCATCACTACCTCTAGCGATTAAATGACGAAAAAGACAAATATCAGATTTCTTTTTTTCATTTATATTTTCAAAGTGACATGAATGAGGAAAGCGCAAGTTTAATTCCACAAGTCGCGTGTTTATATACAGTTAGGTGCGAAGTTTGTTGAGTGTGAAAACTTTTGATGCATGTGACATACATATGATACGAATGACATCTGATCAAAATGATTTTAAATATTTTACATTATCCAATAGAAAGGTTTATTGTGAAATACTCAAGTCTTTAGTATTAAATAAATAAATTTTCATTCCAAAAGATAACCCAAATTTACATGATAATAAGACAGCACACAAATATATAAAAATAAAACTAGTTGTATTATATGTGAGATATTATACAATTAAGATATAATATTATATTTTTCAAAAACAACTAATATCCGCCCAAAAACAACTATTGTAATGGATACGCCAAAATTACACAGAATCATACTTATACTGTCAAACGATTTAAACTTTTAAATAAATATTTTTTTGATTTAAATGTGAAAGCGACAAAAAGAAATGATATAAAATTTGGTGATCTTACACTGAGAGAAATTGATACGAAAATTTTACTGTTTTACAAAAAATTATAATTTTAAAAGAAATATTTCCTATTCACTTTTATTCCATCAATGTGTGGAGTATATATTTTTTTATTTATTTTTATTTCTACTTACTTAACAGATATCGCTCAAAAAAATCTGCCGTCATTGAGAGTCAAATACTGAGCCTATTAAAGTGCCTCCATTTCAATAATAAATATGTGGCTACTTAAATACGCCAAACAATTTTACTTATTAAACTGAAAATAAAATAAAGCAAATTCTATTAATATAAAATATAACTTTTTGCCATACCACTTGACAAATTTCACTAGTTTTATAACAATGTCCAACGTAAATATATGAAAGTTTCCTCGAACGTCTTCTTAAAACCTATTACAATGAAATATTTTTTAATCTAATATCAACATTTTTGTTATACTAGTATAAAATATTCTGTCTAATAATAAAAAAAATTTTTATAATGTATATACATACACGGAAAAAAATATGCACAACTAAATTTCTATTTAAGTTAGATGTATTGTTTGGCCATTGTTGGGATAAGTAGAAATTATAATTGATGAAAACTAACCTAGCTGGTTGATTCAATTTACATACACCGTATGGCTGAATCAGCCATACAAATTTATCTAATCGTCAACACAGTGAAATCCAAGTAGTTTTCGTTGACATATTGAGGTTATGTTCAGTCCCTCTTAGATAAGTGTATGGTTGAATCAGCCATACAGTTTATGTAACGATTAAATATTCATTTTACTCGATTTAATATCTAGGTCCTTCTGCAAATAGAATAGATTCTTACTAAATTAGTTAAAAATTGCTAGATAAACTCATTTACCTACCTACCAAAGCGAATACTTTTTTCCGTTTATTTTTTTATTATCAATTTTCTATATAATAATAAAAATAAAAAAAATCAAGATTTTTATCAACCCTAACATGTGGTAATATTTATCTGAACTTTTTTCTCAGTGTATATTCAGAATGTTTTCAGAATGTGCCAAAAATATTCTTTGCTATTAGGGAGAGATCGCTGGCGATAACTGTGGGCATGTTTGGTTTCAGCAAGATGGTGCTGCACCACATTACGAACAAAACTGTTCTTATCGTAAAAATTGGACAGGACGATGAGGCTCAATTGAATGGCCTGCCAGACACCAGATTTGACACCACTTGATTTTTTTTTGTTTTTTGTGGAGGTATTTCAAAAATTGGATTTGTGAAATGAAATCTCAACATTGAGATGAGTTGGCTTGTACCAGTACTGGTAATTTAAAAAATTGTTCAATGCAAAATTATATTGGCTGGTTACTAACAGTGTATAGGTATATCTATCTGGTATTTTTAGTTATATGGGTTCATACCAAAGATGGGGCTACTTAACTATCAGAGTTGGGCCAGCATTAATCCTTAACTGGCGGATTTCTTAAATATAAACTAAAAGATGATACTGAAACAGTACTGGCAAAGTATCGTATAACCATTGGTAAATTTGAAAGGATAAAATTTGCTAGGCATGGTAGAAAAGTTAACCGGAGTTGATAGAAGATTTTATCAGTATCGGTAATTATGTAAAATATTACATAATGATTATTACGTTTTGTTTAATTATTGTTTATTACGTATTATTTCACATAAATGCCAATATCGGTAAAACTTTAAATTAACTCCGGCAATCTTTTCCAGCCATGCTTGGAAACATTAATTCTTTCCAATTTACCAATGGTTACACGATGCTTTACCAGTACTGTTACAGTACCGTCTAATTAGTTATATTCAAGAGATCCACCAGTTAAGGATTAATGCTGGTCCAACTCTGTTAGTTTTTGCTATGACCCCATGTAACTAAAATACCAATTGTATATCTATACACTGCCAGTAACCAGCCAACATGGTTTTACATTAAACATTATTTTAAATCACCAGTACTGGCATAAGTTTGAGTCAACTTTGGCGTTGATAATGTGCCGGACAAATGTTAATACATCTGGTTTACGTCTGTTTTTGTTGATAACCAAGCTCGAACTAATACAAGCTCGATTCCTTTTCCCAGACTCTGACAAACAGTACTGTGCCAGCATTGGGCCCGTAGGTCAACTCTGGCAATTTCCTATAGGGATGTGAAATGATTAGTTGAATTGTCGTGATATTAAAAATAGAACTTGAAATAGAAGAAGTCGTTTGTACTATCTTCCGCTTTTGCCTTATTTTCAACGGCACATAAACACGCCCTTTGATAAAGTAGGTTGAGGTAAATCTGAGCGATGGAAAGTATTTCGAACAACCTTTTAAAGTCAATGCACTACTAAGTTCTAGTCTACTTATTTGCATATTCGAAATGTTCCCACAGAAATCTCGTAATATATGAATCACGTCGAACAAAAAATTATCCACTTTATATTTTTATCTTATTTTACTTTTCAATATTAACAATCTAAATTAATTCTATTAAATTTAAACAAAACAGCATAGAACACACTAAAAGTATTGTACTTTTTATATTATTAACAGTAAAAATAGGTAGGGTTCCATGGAGGATTCGCATACTCTTAAAACAATTTTTTCATTCTCATCGAATCATTTACTAATTGCCATAATTCATTTAACTGGGCGTTAAAAGTCAAGCAAGCAAAACTCATCATTCATATAGCAGCGAGGAAAGTTTCTAAACTGACTGTACAACGAGGATAGCCTATCCCACAGGTCGGTCTCTTTGTCTGATCGTTTTTGTGACATGAATGCACGTTCCAGTATTGGTATATTTCAGTGGTCGTAACATACCATTTGGAGTTTACCACACCTAAGAAAACATATATCACTGTGACTAGTAACAATACCTATCTTTTGACATTTGATGATGGTTCACACTTTACAAATTGACTTCATCGGCTAATGAAAAAATATGACGTAAAAACGTATAAACTTATCTTAATATACAGCAATAATATAATGTAAGGGTATAAACATTTCGCTTCCCGTTAATGACATTTCATAAATTAAATTGATTCAATTGTAATAATTCTTTGGAATTACAAAACTCCTGGATATTTTACCCTTAAAAGTAAATTGAATTAAAATAATTTCGAGCACAAAACAAAAGCGAATGCAGAAAATCAATTAAATCTAGGGTTAATGTTATTTCTCCTTGACTCGTAAAAAAGTGAATATTTGCACTTATTGTTATTTGTTATATATTATACATTATATGCCTGATAGCAGGAAACATTTGAGAATATTCCAAAAATATTCCCAAGTCCGACTCTAAAAATATTTATGGTACATTATTGGAACATTAAAAGAACACGAATCACCTAAGAATACACCAGAAATATTCCTGCAGCCGGACATTATAATATAATTCCTTGGTACATTCAGAACATAGTCAGAATGTATCAGAAACATTCTTCGCTATTAGGAATATATACATATATATTTTTGACTCCTTGGTTTTTATTATAATATCCTATTTTTTTTGTAAATTACTATATAATCATATCTAGATACAAATTATTCCTCAAAATTGTTTAATCGTGTTAACATTTTCTTAGTGAAAAGTTTTATTTTAATCATTTTATCAGATTAAACTAGTTTACTATTTTTTTTTAATAGTTTGTTCAACGTTCATGGAAACATTCTGAAGTAGTGTTGGTAATTTCTGTTTCAAATAAGATCAATATTTGATTCCTTTCAAACTACCTTCAATAAAATAAGGACCAATGAGTTTATTCCCTGTGATTCCACACCCAACGATAACTGATCAAGGACGTTGATTTTCAATTGGTCGTAACCACTCTAGTTGAGCGTAGAAAACTTGTACTTGTATATACTCCACTCCAGTTGAGCGTAGAAAATTTGTACTTGTACAATGTACAACGCAGTTCCGGAAGTTCCCTATTCTATTAACTCTACGAAGATAATCACAATGTCTGTCTGTCTGTCTGTCCGTCTGTCCCAAACTGATCCCTGGGATATCGCCAGGACATACGATATACTGGTAATATTCCAGGGATATCCCCAGAAGCAGACATTTGCGATATCTTAAGATGTCTTATGGTTATCTCAGATATCATCGGGATATCATTTTCAGGATGTCTCTTGCTATTAGGGTAGTTAGTCAACATGTTGCCTTGCTATAAATATTATCCATATCACATTAACCTAATGGCAAAAACATCATGACGATGTTTCTCATAATCGAGTAGTAATTTGTGCTTCAACCGAATTAGCATTGGTGTCCATTTGTAAGGTGGCATTCCAACTGGGACCATATGAATACCCGGCGTTACACCCCGATCGTTTCCCGGTCTGGTTATTTAGTCGGGTTCCGATATGGTCCCAACCGGGTAACCTATAAAACGGGGTTACCAGGCCGACGCCACAGGCGGGCCCGATTTTTGAAACCGGGCACGCCCGGTTTCAGTTCTACTAAGAAGTCTTTTTCAACAATTATGTTTATATAGGCAGTAATATTCTCCCGGTGCTAAAGAATGGCGGTCTGGTCATTATTTTACAAAATAATTATTATTATTATTTTAAATTAAAAAGACAATAACTCCATGACAGCGGACCTTGAACATCACCTTAATTGGCCTGCTAGGTTCACCTTTCTTTGTTTTTGTTTTATTTATTTATTTATTTATTTTTTTTTGGTTAACGCATAAAAAACGTGCTAAAATCCCGGCATATATGCTTTTGTCTGATTTACAGTCATTTAAAAGAAAGATCAATAAGTGTATTGAAGTTGAGGGTCGAATTTTTGAACACTTACTGTAATTGGAAAAAACACTCCAATATGTGAAAGTCACTGTGAAAGGAATTAAACCGATGCGAACCTAAGATTTACTTTAAAATAAAGACACGTTATATTTGATGTGTATTTGAGTACCCACCACTTTTTGTATATCAAGGTACGTCCTGAAATCAAATTGAATTAAAATATTTTTAAAATTTAGGTGGGAAATTTAAAATTAACAAATGAAAATTGTATTTCCCATGGATTTGCGCCTCCCACCATAATTTTTTTAAAAATTAACTAAACTAACGATTCTGGAATCAGGACCGTAGTTATCAAAAAAACCCGGGACTGTATTCAAAAGCACCATGTTGTC
This sequence comes from Leptoteleia sp. ZL-2020, assembly GCA_022817305.1. Taxonomy (NCBI): domain Eukaryota; kingdom Metazoa; phylum Arthropoda; class Insecta; order Hymenoptera; family Scelionidae; genus Leptoteleia; species Leptoteleia sp. ZL-2020. The sequence goes on from JABFPN010007514.1 coordinate 8,518, forward strand.
AGATGTGACTTTGAATACGGTATTCAAAAGTACCACGCGTATTTAAAAACACCAACGTATATATATTTTTTGTATTCAAAAACATCTGTGACAAAATATATATATATATATATGAATATGAATATGCCTGCTGTTGCATCTGAGGACATTCCCAACCAACACGGCCCTGAACATAAAGTGATAAGTTTAGTTAAATTTTTATGTGCTGAAGATTGAGGGAAGGTAGAATGAAGCTTTATTAAACATAAAGGCAGTAAAACAAAATGTTTGGTTATGTATAGATTGGAAACTCGAAAAAGCTTTCATTGAACATTTATATTAAGTTAATAAGTGTTCTTAAATGTATGTTGTATAAAGCTATATTAGAACGTTAACGTATTATATATAGAATATTAACATACATTTAAGAACACTTATTAACTTAATATAAATGTTCAATGAAGGCTTTTTCGAGTTTCCAATCTATACATACACAAAAATTTTGTTTTACTGTCTTTATGTTTAATAAAGTATCATGTTGCGTAAGTTGGGTAATTATCTAAAACCAACGTTCACTGAACCTAAGTGTTCTCTTGGGGTTATAATCTACAATACTCCCCTAACATTGTAGAATGGCGGCCTGGTCATTATATTACAAAATTATTATCCGTTTCATTTTTATAAACGAAAACATCAAAGCCGATACCGCAGGGCGCTACCTATGCTTTCAACATCACCTTAAGGTGATGTATCAAGTCTGCTGTCACAGAGTTAGTGTCTTGTGTAATTAAATTTTAATTAATTTATATTTTATTATCTACGAACCAGAGCGCTATTCTATGGACACGGGCGTATAATTTGATTCACAAAAATATGCGCACTGATGAATATTCTCAAAATATTTTGGACAGTGCGATTTTTTTGTCGTCTGCTCGAAAGGAAGCAGCACATTCCAAAATAGCGCTCTGGTCCGTAGGTTATAAAATATAAATTAATTAAATTTTGATTACAAATGACACTAACTCCGTGGCAGCAGACTTGATACATCACCTTAAGTAATCACATATTTACGATTGAAATTGACTGGCATTAGATGGCTCGCGCTCGCATCGCAATAGCCGTAGTGATTAAGGTGTTAGGCAACTGAGACGGTACTTTAATAGGTGCGGTGTACGATTCTCAACGACGGCAAATTTCTCTAAACGAGGATAAATAAAAATAAATACAAAATGCGTGTACGCCACAGATTGATAGAACATAAAAGTGGGGCAGGAAATATTTCTTTTAAAATTATAATTTTCATACCTTTCAACATTTTACCATACCATATTAAACATACAGGTGTACTATGAACGATATCCTCTCGCTATTATATTATAGTATAGTAAAGTTAAACAGAATTACAGCAAATATTTATTAGAGAACTTCCTCTCAGTGTAGTATTATTATTCCTAATAAACTGATTTCATAACTTTAAAGTTTTACAAATTTTATTGAAATGCCGAATAAATATTAATATCCTGCAAGGATGATGCCGAACTACACTCGACGCTCCCAGTTTCAGCGAGCTCGAGACCGGAAGTGCTCCCAGTTTCAGCGGGGCGCAATTGCGCACGTGTTTAGCGCATGTATATTTTCATTGGTTATTTCTATTCGGTTGTTTCGGTTGTAACCTGCCTTAAACTGTATACAATTATTAATGAATTAAGCAAGTTTAAATTTCCC